>CAJVPI010000990.1:0-18373 GCA_910592345.1 Paraglomus brasilianum
TTACCCTTTATTGCACCGGAAGTCTTCCATACCTGCAAATTTACTCAGAAATCAGATGTGTATTCTTTTGGTATCATCATGTATTTGGTTGCTGCTGGTGAACCACCTTTTAGAGATAGGCAGTTCGATAGAGGTTTAGTATGCAACATTATGGGCGGACTACGACCATCAATGCCTGATTCTGCACCAGAGGAATACAAGAAACTTGCCGAGCGGTGTTGTGATGCTGATCCTGATAAGCATCCAGGTGCAGAGATACTTTTGGTTGATATTGGCGAGCTTTTTAAAGGGGTTGACAACACGTGGAATGCCGTTTATCATAATGATGTAAAACCCTTATCACGTTTCGAGAAGGAGAGTAAATATTCTAGTAAGCTCTTACCTACAGGAGATCTGCCTAAACCAAGAAATAGTTATGAGATGTCAATTGAGTTTCAGGTATAAAGACGTGATGGACAATACGTTGGCATGAATAATGAAGAGAAAGTTATTTACAGTATAAATGTTAGTATCTTATAACAAGTTTTATTCGAACATGTTATCCTGTGTCTAATATAATAAATATTACGCAATTTATTATTCATAAAGTAAGCTATTCATCGACTTCAGAGAGAACAAGCTATCAATATAGTGTACTTTAAAATGAGGAAAGGTCGATATAATAGATACGCGTTTCACTTTTAGTCGATTATATCCGTCTTAGTCTTCCGCTTATTAATAATGTTGTATTAGTATTGTATTATTAACTCTCGATCCGTTAGTTTTGTAACATCCGAATAAAGTGCTTGTTGACCATAAGAGAAGTTAGATATTTGTCACAATAGATGTTTTACCAACTATTTAGTCTACACGCTTAACAAGATTTCAGATAAAATTGTAATGACACAATTTCCAATTTTTACTATAGTTGGCTAGCAATTTTAATTTTAGTAAAATGACAAGTTTGCAGTCCTTCTTTCTATACCAGAATTGTTGTCCATCTCCTGTATTTCGAACACCATACTTTCGTAGGATATTCTCTGACATACATCTATCAGACAAACATTAATATACACGTATATATTTTTTTAAACTTTATACTGTGTAACACCAGTGTAAGATAACGCGTTAAATTTAATCCAACGTGGCTCCTTGATTAACATCCGCAACTGCAAAAAGAACTTAACAAGGTGCTTAAGTTTGCTTATCATTGTAATTGCTGTTGTCATATTACTGTTTAAGAGAAAAAAAAAAGACTTGTGTAGCTTACAGTAAAAATCATTAGGTATAGACGGAAAATAAATCAAAAATTTACTTGATTGATATGTCGTTATTGGTGGCATTTTCGTTATATGATATGGCTACTGCAGAGAAAATAGTTCATGCTTGTACAATAAAGTTACAACAATGAGAAACTGGAAAGGTTGGCTATTGAAAATAAACCTCGTTTACCCAGTTAGAAGAAGTTAACTAAATAGTGTTTATCCTTTTTCAATTTGTGTATGTGTGTTTTTCCTGACGCATGTTAGTTCTCTTGTGGGGGAAAAAAACAGCTGGCCAGCAGTGATAACTTGAAAATCTGGCAATCATCCTAACTTATACAAATTAGTCTTTCTCAATCGAATTTGTAATATTAATGACATGTTTGCTATATTAATATTGGGTCACATGAACGACTAATGAAAAAATTAAGTGAAGTGATAAGTATCACGTGTCTTATTACATGACAAGGGTATTGATGAGGGCGTTTATAAATGAACAATTAAATATCGTAAATTGCCACTCAGATAATCGCGATTATCCTTCCTCGATATACGGATTAGCGATTTCTCAGATATACTAATTTAGAGAATAGGGTATCAATAATATATATGTTCAGAGTAAATGCGATACTCGTTTAACAATAATATTATGAAATAAAAGGAACTTGAGGAATCAAATTCACACTGCGAAAACACACCGATTCTAGCTGAGATCTATGCTTGCTTATATATCTTTTGAACGGACTAATTGATCTATTTTTAGCAGCTATTACTAATTCTCTAAGCTATTGTCTTCAGTATACGCTATTACTTTTACAGCGCTGCTGTACCACTGCCAGATCACTTCTTTTTCGTATCGCTTCTGAGTTACTTCTCGTATCACTTTTCGTACTACCGCAGCGATGTTCCATTGATTTTCGTGTGCCCATGATGCAAATTCTATCGTTGGTGTTACTGCCCGATCGGTCGGAGTTATTAGTATGTCATTTTCTTCAGTAGTAGCTGCAAATTAAAAATTTTTTTTTAAAACTAGAATCAATTAGCTTCAAAATGATGTAAATTTTATTGACATTTGCATAATAATAATAAAATGGTAACGATAAAAACGATATAAAGTATGCTAATTTTACTATATGAGCGACAAAGACTTTGGCAGGGAAGTGTGTATGTATTAATACGAGCCTAAGAGCTTACCATGAAATCGTCCGAATAATTATATTTCATGTAAACCGTTACCTCAAAAAATAATTCAAGCACTTTACTTCGCCCAAATTGCTCGATTCAAGATAATGAAAATTCTGACTAGTCAGAAACACAATTAAGGCCATGATCTCTTAATTTAGTCAATACGCTTGTTGGAGTCATCAATGGATAAATAGCCGTAGTCACGCGAAGGTTGATCTAGACCAGCCCACAATCGATGCATCCATTGTATACATTTTGTACGCTTTCGTGGGCGTACAGTTTCGGAATAAAGTTAATAATATAAATTAAATTTAATAACTTTAAGTACTAAAGTTGTATACAACCTGTAGCCATTATGCATTTAAACTTGTACTTCTTCACCGGTTATGCTGCTATTTCGATGGCTTTAAAGCGCATATATTGAGCAACCAACAAGTAGCCAATCGCGATTATGATGTGTAATATTAATTCCACACACGAAGAGTAACGAGATAGGGTCGTGTATATTACAATCGACACCTATTGCGGCCCTGTGTTACAGAGTTTAATTGAGACAAATATACGATGGTCCGGAGACGAAGATAGTTTGATTTTATTCTGCCATGGGAGGGAGGGGAACGGAATAGTGTTTTTTGCAATGTCAGACGCATCAAATACCCCGAGCATATCAGACAGATCAAGTACGGCTGATACAATCAATTCGCAAAACTCATCGAGTACATCATTAGAGGACCTAGTCCCGCGGCCAGATGATCGGACATTAAAAGTTGTCGCTCGAGCGAGCCAATATTTCGAGAACAAAAATTATAAGGCGGCATTAGGTTCCCATCCACAATGTTTACACTCCTTTTGCATTCTATACAGGAAGTGTTAAATAACATTGCATGTGCATTCATCTGTAGGCGAGTATACCAAAGCTCTCACTCTATCTCAACCTAATCTCAACCCTCTCGAAACTTCGGATTTCTCTGCATTACTCTTTTCCAGACGTAGTGCAACTTACTATTGCTGTCAGTTGTATAAGGATGCAGAGAAGGATGCAGCTCAAGTCATAAGGATAAGACCAGAATGGACTGAGGTTAGAACGGCGATTGAAATGTGTGGAGGTGGAGATGTGTGCGGGTCGTTGCCAATTGAATGCATAACGAACACCATTATTTTTTGATAGGGTTATTTTAGACGAGCCGAAGCGTTGTTGGAGATGGGCAAGTATGATGAAGCATTGGATGATTACGAGAGAGCTCGAGAAAAAGACCTAAAGAACCCTCGGATTCCGTTGAAAATAGCCAAAGTGATGATACTAAAAGATAACAAAGGAATGGGTATGTAAAAATGTTGCTATAATGAATGACGAATGATTTAATAATCGAAGCGTTTGCTTGCAGGTCTAGCCGTTCATCCTCTCCTTCCAGGAAGAGATATATGTGTTAACAGTAATGTGTTAGTTATGCCGGTTCAAGCAAAAATCTTTGACTGTGCGATAGAAATGAAGAATATAATATATGTTGTGGCAGACATGGAGACTCGACAATGTGTTGTCATTGACGCAGTGAGTGTAATTTCCAAAGGTTTTGTGAACGTTCATCATCATCGTTCCATTTTCTGATCAATTTTTTGTCGTGTTGAAGTGCTGGGATGTCGATGGCATTGCGAGGTTTATCAATCAGCATTCTTTTACTCTAATTGGGGCTATCCTCACCCATTATCATTTTGATCATGTGGGTGGGTACCCTCCGCCGCCATATGACTATATTCCTGTCAGAGTTCCTGGGTTGCACACACTGCTCAAACGATACCCCGATATCAGAGCCTATGTTCATCCTCGAGACCTTCCATATATTATTGAAGCCGATCCCTCGCTATCTTCCTACGAGTCCAGGATCATCCATACACACAGTCAGTATATTCTACAATTGGGCGCATCTACCTTGCTGAGGTTCATGCATACTCCAGGACATACGCCTGGCAGTCAAGTGATATTGGTGAATCAGACAAGATTGTTTACCGGGGATACTTTAATGGTTGGAAGTTTTGGAAGAGTAGATTTGCCGGGTGGTGATAGGAATGAAATGAACAAGACTCTTAATGAGAGATTAGCGAGATTTGAAGATGGAATAGTTGTATATCCCGGACATGACTACGACGGCGACTGGACGACAATAGGCATGGAGAGGGCTAGGGGAATAGTAGGGAAGATTATATTATAGTACTGATTAGTGTAATTGTAATAATAATGTATTCATACCCAACTTAAATTTCTGATCAGCAAATCACACCCATGAAAACAGTGTCCCTTGAATTTGTAACCATGTGGAGTCTCAACACTTGATTCTATCGATCTGAGCATTACACAGGCCAGGAATTCCGCGGACTAAAACGACATCCTTTCATTCACGTTTTTGACACGCTTTCAGTTATTGCTTGGAGTATAAATTAAATATCATCATTTTTTGTTACCTAGTTGTTCGTTCCCATCCCAATCAAGCAAGCAATGACAGTAATTTCTTGCATTGCGTTGATATGCTCCACATGATGTCCTCTCACTTCTTTACTCTCCTGTATCTAGTATATTCTGTCATTGTTAATTAGTCCCATAACTTGTCATATCTGCACATGCAAAGACAGGCTGTTAAGGTGCAATTTTCAAATTGGGCTGTGCAGCCGCCATTTAAATGTATTCTTATCTTTTGGGAATGCGAAAGGAATGAAGCTGCAGCTCAGTTGGAGCCAGAAGAACATCTCCAGTTATGTGAGGGAGCGTGTGAGGTTGAATGCTGTATAGATAACTATATGCTTTTCATCTAGGATGATTGGGATGCGTTTTTGGATTTAACGCGCTGTTTTCCTCTAAAGTGTTCCATGATCATTTTATCTGGATCTTCTTCGATTTAGCTGATCACTATGTCCTTTAAATTTAACTCGTTTGATTGACGTTGGTACCTTGAAAATGTCCAAGCTTGCATATAGAAACAATGGCAACTATCCCACGTACTTTTGCTCACATGATGTTTTGTTAATATCGGGAGAACAATGTGATTAGCCACGTGATTCACTTACAGTTAGTACGATCAAAAATGTGATGGTCGCGCGACGAGAATTCTTGAGATTTTCAACATGACAAAGTACGTATTCTTCACTTATGGTATTATTGAAGGCTATCAAAAGGGCATAATCGCTGCTTCTACGGCTCTACTCCTGCGAGCGCGGGGATTGAAAGTGACAGCTGCTAAAATTGAACCATATGTACAATTAGATGGGAAAAATCTTGATCCTGGTGAGGTTTTCTTTAATATTTCGGAAAGTCAGACCCCGAGCATATGAACAAAAGAGACTGTACTTGTTTAGATAATAAAAGTGAGCCATAGGAACGCGTCAAAGGCTAAAAAATAATAAATGTAGCTGAAACCGGAATTAAAATCTTATGTTATTAGGATACATTTTTGTCACAAGAGACGGTTGTGCGGTAGTCGAAGAAATAGGCAATTATGAACGATTTGTCGATGCGGGAGTGCCCGGATCGCATTACATAACCAGTGGGCAAGTCTTTCACGGACTCGTTGAGAAAGAGGTTTGCTTTTAATTCTTTCTGCTAGTTATAAACAAATTTCAACGATTAATTCCAATATTGGGCTTACAGCGTGCTGGAGGGTTCTTAGGACGATCAGTGACGTTAGTTGGGGATGGAACGGATCGAATGCAAGAACTCATTGAGGCTGCTGCAAAAGGAGCAGATGTCTGTATAATAGAGGTTAGTTCCCATTCCATTCACTTAAGTGACAAATTACGAATTTCATCCGGTTAAAAGAAATAATGTCTTTCACAGCTTGGGGCGGAAATAGATCCACCAGACGTTCAAACTTGGCTAGAGGCAATAGATGAATTCCAGAACAGAGTTGGAGAAGACAACGTCGCATTTATTCACGTAGTTCCTCTTCTACATTTGCCCGATGATAACCGCACTATCATTACGAAACCAGCTTTCGATAGTCACCGATCTATTATTACCAATGGCAGCACACCCGACATGGTATTCATTTATAATGGGGATCAATAGGTCGTGATCTCACATTCTAAGACTTTTCTTTTTGCATAGATTGCGTGTGTCTGCTCAAACGCTCTGACCGACGAGATAAAAGAGAAAATATGTTTTCAACCAACAGAGGTCGGAATACTGCAATTTTATTATTTCCAAGCTGATGATTATACCAAGATAAATACTTTCGACTTTTTTAGGTTATTGCAATTAACCGCGTACCAACAAGTTACCATTTCCCGATGTTGCTTCAACGGCAGAAGGTTGCAGAATTTTTAGCAAATAAATTGAAACTTGATAATATTCAAGTTTCCGAAGAACAAAAAAGAAGTGGTGAACAAGTTATACAAGCATGGAAACGACTTATTGCAAGGTATGTCATTTGTTTGATCCAATGTATGTTTATTAATTGGAAAGTACAGGCATTCACACACACACACACACACACACACACACACACACACACACACACACACACACACACACACACACACACACGTACATACATATCTACATACATGTGTGCTATACTTTGTTTAATAGCTATGACAATAGTTCACAAACGGTGACAATCGCTCTGGTCAGTAAATATCAACAAAACCTTCATATATCCGTAAACCAATCGCTTGAGCATGCTTGTGTATATTGCGGATATCAATTGGCCATAAAGGTAAGCACCCTTCCGTTTCTTGCATTGACGTCAAACTTTGTTCCATTCTCATCCCATTAACCATCAACGTTGAACTTCAAATATAGTGGATAGATGGAAGCGATCTCGAGCCTGAAGCAGAAACTGCATTCCCAACAAGATACCGTGACGCGTGGGATTCCCTTGCGAATGCAAACGGGGTAATAGTTCCCGACGGTTTTGCTCACCAAGATATCGAGGGTACCATAGCTGCCGTACGATACGCTAGAGAGCATGGTGTGCCGTTTTTAGGTATCGGATTAGGCTTCCAAGCTGCCGTCTTAGAATTTGCACGCAATGTGTGTAAAACTGCAGGTGAGTGTGTGTGTCTCTGTTGCAGAGCCTTTACGTACTGGTTGCACGAGACTAACTAGGCGCGTTCACGTCTATTTTAAGAAATTGATTCAAGTTCACAACAGAGCGTATTTGTGATTGATAAGAATACAGCCTGTGTGCAGAGTATTTTGTTTTGTAATGAACATGAGGGGTTAAAGTCCAGTGAGTATCTTTTCATGCGACTATATGTCATACAGAGCGTACTCGAATAATTGCTGGACTTGCATTTTCAATCTATAGGAGAAGTCTACAGGAGTCGGCAAATCACAGAGCGTTACCTTAAGCAGTACAAGATAGACTCACCGGGATTTCTACAAACAATAGAGGAGAATGGTATGTTCGTTGTAGCCGGTGATGAATCTAAAACGCGTGTGGATATAGTTGAACTTAAAGGTAATACTTTAGTTTCTTTTCTCGGGCAAACCGCATGTTTTAATTAGTTATCGCGCTTATCTTACGTACTGCTTTCATTTCTGACGTTTGGAAAAAAAAAAGAACATCCATTTTTCATCGGAACACAGTTTCGTCCAGAGTATGCGAGTCAACCACTCCACCCAGCACCCTTGTTTTTAGGGCTTATTTTGGCATCTGCTGGATCATCGGTGTTGAGGTGAGTTTTTCTCCCTAAGATCTGCTTCTTTGCTAAGGATCCGAGTTGAAATTCCACTAGGTGTAAATCGGGGAATTGAAAGCGCCTCATGGCCACAGCTTGCGAAAGTTGCCAGGCAGGTAACCAGGCCTGGCGTACGGCGGGCAGCCTGCTGCGAACGTTCTTTCACCGTTACCGAAAAAGTCTGTGCGCAACAGGCTCTGTGATAGTTCGGAGACTTGGTTATTGTTCTATTGCGCGTCGGGGGGTGGGGTGGGGACAACAATCATGGGTACTTAGTTCACTTTACACGAATCAGGTGACGGAAGAATGTACGATAATAATCAAGGTAAATCTAACTTTTATGTGTGGCCTATGTATCACTTTGCATCAGTCACACTTGTCTTATGGAGAGTGCTGTATCAAAATTTTAGGTACTTTATATTCGAGCACACGGTATAGATACGACTTTAATAAAATAAAGTATCGAAATAATCACATTTATATTCAATATATTAGTGCAGCACCAGGAAAGTAAAGGACGTTTTACAAATGCGAGACACAACCAAATCCATTCCACTCCTCGAATTTCACGTTTAGTAATAAAAGTATGATGTAGAACATGACGAGACGAGAATCATTTTACTATGTATTTGATCCAGATTATGTTTGTCAAGACAAGAAAATCTCTGACTTGTGGCAGAATCAGAACGAAGTCATATCAGAGAAGCCCGACATTTTGATAGAATTGCAGCTTATAGAAGAAATCAAGAATCCAAATCCTCGATTCATTCTTAGGTTACGTAGCTTCTGTCTCTCAGAATTAAGAAATACTTCCCAACTACCAACTTTAATTCCATATTATCAAATACAGCATATCTCCTAAAGAGCAGTTATAAAATTCAGAATAGAGCGTAGTCATTTGCATCGCGTCTGTAGCTTTACGGCTCTAGTGATAACAACTATTGTATCATATACCATGTTATTGTAATAAAATACAGACGAGAGCTACATTCTTTTTGCATTGATACACAAAAAAGTAATTGACAGAATTCTGTGATGCGTGTTATTAATGTCGTGTATGACAAAGCACGTACAGAGGCTGTTAAACTTTCTTGTCACGAGCACAAAACTCGGTTTGGATAACCGTAATTCATCTGAAGTACCTGCAGTCGACGTTCTACTAAATTAATTATTGTGTAAACAGTACGTGGTATCATTGTATTTCTTTTAGGAACGAAACAAGTGATTGCGGGGCTGGCCTAAATAATGCAGTTGCTATTTTAATAAAGTAAAGCGCGTATAAATCTTGAATATGTCATATAAGCGCGGTGGTGTTGTGCAAATGAAGAATACTTCTTCTTTACGTATTAATTGAGAAATAGCTACCAGTAAAACGGTTACAGTCACGCGCCTATTTATTAACGTAAATTTTCACCTGAACTATGGTCTTACTCTTTCTGTGAATTTGTTTCATCTTATTGGCAAATGCGAATATATTCGGTAAAGTGGTATTTTTCCACTAACCTCCTATTACCTTTTTCGTTAATTGTTAATGTAGATCATTTGCGACCGTTTTTATATACTCTTATCTTAAACCCAGGAGGAATAATGTACACATGATCAAGACATTAGCCGGAATTTAACAAAATTTTGTACTATTTTTGTATTTTTTTACTAAACAATACTATGCAATAGTCCCCCCTCTATTAATTATAAATTGTTGACATACTTATTGTAAATCTATTAAGGCAAAAATTATAGTGAGCAGACATTTTATGTGAGTCAATCTATGTTTAAAGACAAGCAATTTTTCATTGTTTTTTCAGAAAAGTAGCATGATCATCAGAGACATGATAATAATTTAAATTAACAATTGGATAAATTTAAACACTAAATTAACTTTTATTATGCTTTAGTATGGTAATCTTGAAAACAATTGGGTCTTGCTTTAGAGCAACAAAGAAGTACATTACATTTAATACACCAAAGTTGAGTTTGAGGTGGATTTTTATGATCGATTTCAATCTTACCCTGCTTAGATAGATATCTACAATACACACATGATTTCCTTGTTTCTCTCCATTCTATAAAATGCCCTCCAGGAATTAAACATGTTACAGGCAAATTATATGTTTCAGTAATATAGATATCTTGAAATTTCTGAGATATGTGTCTCTAGTGTTAGACAAGTCTGATCTAGATTCTTTTACCCACATCTTCCACAGTGCTGTTTATCAGATCCCATGCCAGATCAAGTCTAAATTCTTTGCTTGCAACCTTCTGGTCAGTGGCCTTACAATAAAGCTTAAAGCAATTAACAAGTGTAGTATCTAATAACCAGAAAAACAAGGGAAACCATGTTCTGTGGACTGTTAACTGGCAATTGCAATACCCTCTCAGTTGGTCTGCAATATCCACACTACCCATATAATGATTATAGTCATCAATAATCTTGGGAATCTCTAATGCTTTCCTGGAAAGATTCCCAAAGACTCGACAAACAGTATTTGCATTAGAGCTAGTTTCTCTTGGTCTACAATGTTCACATGTCACAGTCCATTCTTCACCAATATTATGGATTGTAGTTAACATAGTTACTGGGCCATTGTCAATCCATAATATGGCCAAAACATTTTCTACTACCTTTCCTAGCAATGTATTCCAATCCAAATGTTGGTATTTTAATTTGCCAAGTTTTAATTCTGCAGGAAACTTAGCAGAATTTAAACAAACAGTCCCACAGGCTCCATAACCATTATCATACTTGAAAAGTGCAATGCTAGAAAAGTAATTATCCATATGCACATTATAGGATTTAGTTTTAGGAAGCTGGTGTACTAAATGCCATACCAAACACCCAGTATTTGTAAGTCCAGTAATTTGTTCTATTTCTCTATTCTTCTCAATTTGTGATGTGAATGTAAAGGTCCATGTATAACCAGCATCACAAAGTGAAACAATTTGTAGCCCTCTGGTGTTGGTTTATTTTTCATTTGGACTGTGTATACTTCTACCAGAAAATCTTGCAATCATTTCATCAACTGCAACATTTGTACCAGGTACCAGGCACATACAGTTTTTTAAACATATTTCTCAGGTGTGATGCTAATGGTTCAACCTTGGAATACCAAAAGAACTGAGTTTCACCAGGAGGAGAAATGTGAAAGAAGTGCTTAATTTGTTGAAATCTAACCAATGACATAAAATCTTTAATACTATGGATTGGTTTTCTCTCATTGCAATTCCATAGGTCTTCAACTGCATAGATTTTATGTATCCCCATATAGATGATCAGGGCAATCCAAACTTTTAACTCCTTTAATGTAAGAGGACTCCAAGGACGACTATCACTAAATCCTTTTGTTTGCTCATATTTGTTTGTATTCTCAACAATCATTTGTAACTGATTATCAGTAAAAAATAACTGAAAAATTGCAAAAGGAGTAACAGTGCCTAATAGCATTTCATGGGGAAGTGTTGCATAGCTTTTATGAGCTGGTTGACGTTTTTGCATTGGTTCAAATACTGGAAGTGGTAGACTTGCAGTTTGTTGCAATATAACACTTGTGTTTTCCCTTTCTTTACCCTTTCCCCTACCCCTCCCTCTGCCCCTCCCTCTACCTCTAAGTCTTAAACGAGTTGAAATGCTCTCGTGTGTTCCTTCATTCTCCTCTTCCTCCTCTTCCCTATTCTTACACTTTCCCCTTCTCCCTATTCTCCCTCTATTACTCACGTCACCTTCCCTCCTTACAGTTATTTCTTCTGAATCAGTTTGAATAACATGTATTTCTTGTTCACTTTCACCTCTCATGTCTTCGTCTGCAAAAATATCTGTAGCATACATATTTTCGATCATTTCCGCTAACATATTATCGATAAAAATCTCACCGTGATTATTGCGCTCAAATGAGACGGCGTAGTTGGAATCTGATAAAGAAATTTTAGAGCTAATACTAGAGCTAGAGCTAGGGTTAACGTGGGTAGACATTTTGAATAAACTCGGTTTAATAATATGGCAAACAGGTGTGAGTATGCAACGCTTGTAATTAGGGAATATTTTATTAGAAACAGATCGGAGTGAATTCCGCAAGCAAGTGGGAAATCTAGATGATATCTCTGTTACACAATTATTATTTAGGTTTTGTCGATTCAGAAAAACCCCCCTTTTGGGGGGCTTATACTTAATAAAATTTTGCATACTGATGGAAAATTGTCAAAAATCACGATTTTGCAGGCAATTTGCCTGCAAAACAGTTTAAGGGATAAAGATTGAAACATTTGCTATGCTTTGGGCCCACAAAAATAATCGTTCGGAAAACCACATGTTTTGGTTAAATTGGTTAAACAAATTATATTTTACAATAGATTTGATTTATATATCATACATAACAGTATCACGAACCAAATGAATAAGCCATTGCGGAAAGTTAATTGATATGAATATTGCGAACAGTATACCAGTTTAATAGTTATACTTTGTCGTAGTACACGTACATGATTATCATACAGCCAGCTGACAACCAATTTCGTCATTTTCATAAATTCAGATAAACGTGAAAAATAATTTATCTGTTTTAGCTCTTATTACTAATTTTTGGCATACACAATGTACAATAGATTGTATGTCCTATTCGTCTAAACCGTGCGCTTGGCTAATGGTTAACGAATCGATTAATTCCGTCAGCGTTTGATTAAATTTAGGCAAAATGAAAGTTTAGCATGTTAAGTTTTAACATGTCTACTTAATTAGTAAATAATTTTTGCTGTCCCGGCGATTCGAATGTCCATAGATGATTAACTGATTTCGTCATTTACAGCCGTACTTTTTAGACTCGATTCATTAAACGTATTCAGGCTTGCAAATTATAAAGATATTTTCCAATGCTTCTTCAACCCAATTTCCAGATTTCACCATTCTACGTCACCAAAACTTGCATTAGAAATGTCATAACATCTCATACTGTGCGACATATTGATGTGTATAACAATCGTTAGCGTAAAGTGCATCTCCTGCTTTCATTTGATGTTTGAGTTCTTCATTTCCTAAAATTGATTTCGCGCTAACCTTCAAATACCCATTTCCGTAATTTTAATGTAGATATTACCCGACCGTTTTTATCTATATACTATATTAATAATGCATAACGGTAATGCATAACGACTGGCATGACCTCCCCCATCCTACCTCCCAAGGAATGGCCAGTGCTTTTATAAACTTTTTGAATTTAAATAAATAAAAAAATAAAATAATAATTTGCAGTTTATGAAAAAGAAAAAATCGTTGACTCTGCTACTATATTTGTTCATGCTTATCAATTCTTAACAAGATTTTGGTCGCTTCGTAACTTTGAAAATGCCTATCCTTCTGCTTATTGTCGTGCCGTGATGACTTATCATTATAACTAACACTCTACTTGTATTTCTATGTTGCTATTTCATTGCTATCACAAAAAATCTGTTTATGCGACCTTAGAAAAATGGGTATACCCCATCAAATTTCCACGTGCGTGTGTGTCTTCCCTTATTACCCATAAAAACGTACTCCCGCCCATTGCTTTATTTAATTACACGTAATCAGATTGCATTTGTTATATTTCATTCGTGTTCGTAGATAAACAAACGAACCCATCTAGTCCATCATCCATATATCAATTTTTACCGCTTGATTGTTCCAGCATCGAGATGTCGTTCTGGCCTCCATTTGTTTGCTTAATTTGTATTGGATCCATCTGTCTTTTTCTTCTGGCCCCATTTGATTTGCTTAATCCCCGATCTGTCTTTTCCTTCTCGATTTTTCTTTAGACACATAATTAGTGAGCTTTGTTTACACACACACTCGCACAGACGTAATTAACATTAGTCGTTTTAATCTTAGTGTGTGTTATGCACATTTAAATTCCGTTCATACTTCATTTGGTTACACAAATCAGATTGCACTGTGATCCCAAATTCTTTATTTGCTATATTTCGTATTCATAGAACACATCTAGTCCGTTATCCATATATCAATTTTTACCTATTTGCTTAATTTGTATTGGATCCATCTGTCTTTTCCTTCAGGCTCAATTAATTTGTATTGTCTCGATCTATCTTTTCCTTCTCGATTTTCCTTTAGACACATAATTAGTAAGCTTTGTTTACACACACACTCGCGTAATTAACATTGTAATTGGTTATGCACATTTAAATTAAACTTTTCGAACTTACCCTATTTGTTACGCACACGTGAACCTTTTTCCTTTACGCTTATATATAGACGCTTCCTCTCTATTCGTACACTCCTGTTAATACTTTCCTTCTCCTAATAACCATAACTTAATCTCCTTTCCATTACAAAATTCTTGATATATACACTGTTGATTCTTTTCAAACTGATGAATCAGTTTTCCATAGTACTGATACTTCCTGGCGTACACACAATCATTGCTCCGTTTTTCTACATATCCCTTCCGACGCTCTACGAAAAACTTACGCAAACTTTATGAAGAAGAATATGCGCAGTTCCCCGCTCTTACTGTTCACGTCTATTATATCCACACACCGTCAAATGGGTAGTTAAAAATGACAACTACACCTATCCTTTTACAATCAAGTTTTCCACAATTAAAATATTGTTATTGTCGTCTTTCTCAAGTTCGCCTCTGAACCGATACATATTCGATTCGATGTATACGTGCCGAAAGATAAACCAGACTGGCGGGCAACAATAACTTTTGCATTAGATGACATACTCGAACTAGCCGGCACGATAACGTCGCTACATGATAATTACTGACTGTAAATAATTAGCATATGACAGCTATTCCTTTTCTAACACATTATTATTAATCTATACCTTGTCCACTTACTTTCTCCAGATTAACCCATTCAAGTGCCATGTCACTGCGTATAATTCATCCAATATACCACACAACACGTATGCGGATCCGCACAATCGCCAGCCCAAGTGCGAAACAATATCCCTCTCGTACCTCACAATACAGTGGATCAAACTTAAATATAGCAGACTTTGATATTATAGCGTACCACGAATCCTCCAAGAAAATCTACATGAGAGAACAAAGAAGGAAAAAGTAGGATCTCGGGTATCGCTGGTAGGAGAGTTGGACATGCTTTCTTTGTATTTTCTCTAGACTTTGTTGGCAAACTTTTCATTAATAGCGGCGCTCTGATGCGTTTGTGTTACTCTCGATTGAGTTTTCCAAATAGCAAAAGGATAGCTAGAGTAAATCAATCAACGGAAATCCTGTCTGTCGATATTGTATTATCTATATTAATAATAAACAAACAAAGAACTACCGTCCTTACCACATACTCACCTACATATAAGGCCTCCCAATAAATGAATAACATAATAAAAATTAAAGCAACGAAAATGTTCTTATAAGATAAAGCCATAATTTAAAAGCCCAGTTCGACTATGTCTAAATAATCATATTATATTACTTACTCTAAAATATTCTTTGTTTATGTATACAAATAATCTCGCTCATAGATTAATAACACAAACTACTGTCACTCTTCATGTATTTCCTTTTAAAAATTAAATTATTAACAAATTCTCAATTACTAGAACGGGGAGGGGGCGAAGCCCCCCAAAAAACCCCCTACATAGTTCACAAAGATAAAGAAGGAGATGACGGAATCTAAACATAGAAGAGAACTTTTAGAAACTATGGATCAAATACATATGTCTACTAACATAATAATTACACCACAAGTAAATATTTTGTTCAACTAATAATTACACCACAAGTAAATATTTTGTTCAACTAATAATTACACCACAAGTAAATATTTTGTTCAACTAATAATTCCACTTTCACACGATATACAAGGTCAATCCGATAAACCGAAGATGTCGGTGCAGCAATTTTTCTTCGGATTAGCGGGGTTGCTCTATAAACCGAAGTGTATATTCGGGGAAACCATACGTTCGGATAAACGGGGTAAGTGCTCAAATTATATATCGTAAACACTACTCTTTATTTGCTTATAACATAAGCTTACTACATTAACGTTAACAGCTTGTGAAATAACTGCTTATTTGAGATTAAACCTTAAAGTCAGAGATTGATTGACGTATTTTTTTTTACATTGATTTAACTCATACAGTATATAAAATTCTCGCTAAGGATCTCTCTTTGTTCTAGGAAAGTTATTCATAGACAAATATAATTAGTCGAAATATGCGGTTTATCGAGGTCAATATTCGGTTTACAAAGGAGACGATATTATTGGCTTAAATAAATTGTTACGTCATTTTATTCGGATTATCGGGGAAATTTTGATATGTTTGTTTCAGAAAACCTTCGGTTTACGGTTTATGGAAGTCTAATAGTGATAGTAACTTCGATTTGTCGGGATAATTTTATATTTAATAGTAATAGGTTAAAGTGCGGATTTCAAAAAAGGTTCGGTCTTGTAAGCACACAACTATATATGTCGTCACAGTCCCTAAAAACTGTACATGAAATGAAATTATATAAAAAGTGCTTGCTACATATATTATACTTCTCCGTCAAACCTGCCCATCTAACTTTACCCACTCTTTCCTCAACATATTCCAGTATTCAACACAGACAATATCCACCGTAGCTGTGCCCAATAAAGGACCCACCAAATCAACACAGACAATATATGTTTCCGCACCAAAAAACTCCCCATAAACTTTTCGTATCCCCTAATGATTTTACCAATGCTACAGTCAACTGCCTTTAATTCGACCGCCCCCAAAATTTCTATTAAGCCAGCATGTATATAACTACGCCCGTTAATACGATCGTTAGAAAATCACTTCCATTTATGTATTAGTTGATTAATTTCTTCCGATTATTCGACCGTTTACATTAATTTCTAATGCAAATTTTGGTGACGTAAGGAGATAGAGTGGTGAAATCAGGAAGAAGCATAATCTATCGATTGATTGTTTTATGGAAAACATCTTCATAATTTGCAAGCCTGAATACGTTTAATGAATCGAGTCTCATCTGGCCAAAAATTACGACTTTATACCCCCGCAAATGACGAAATCAGTTAATCGTCTGCACCAGTTTGTTTGTATGTAATGGCATTCGTATCGCCGGGACAACAAAAATTATTTACTAATTAAGTAGGCATGTTAAAACTTAACATACTAAACTTCATTTTGCCTAAATTTAATCAAACGCTGACGGAATTAATCGATTATTAATCAATTCGTTAACCATTAGCTAAGCGCACGGTATTGACGAATAGAACATACAATCTATTGTACGTTGTGTATGCCAAAAATTAGTAATAAGAGCTAAACAGATAAATTATTTTTCATGATTATCTGAATTTGGTCTCAACTTATGAAAATGATGAAATTGGTTGTCAGCTGGCTGTATGGTAATCATGTCTTACGACAAAGTTAGAGACTGTATAACTATTAAACCGGTATACTGTTCGCAATACTCGTATCAATAGTATATCAATCTGCAACTTTTGGAGATCAACCGATGAATAGAATACGGGGTGGGGAATTAGAATTGTTATCATTCGTCTCTTATCGTCGAAATTATTTTTTGGAAGGACAACAAAAGAAACGTTTCTGTAACTGAGTGCGCACTCTTTTAACGCACATTCTGCATAACGCAAACTAGTTTTATTTGCCTGTAGATTTGTATAACCATAAGAAACATATTGTGTAACGGAACCTGCAGACTCAATTATTGACATTTACCTAACTGTAGTTAAACCTACAAAATGTCGCAACAACCTTTTCAAGCCTGGCAGAGCCAACAATGGAACTATCAAGAAGAACCGATGCAACAACAGCAGCATCAGCACCACCACACGTTGCTTAATCCTGCCGCATCCACGACTCATCAACCAATGCAGCAGGAATACATGTATGACTCAAATCAGTATTTGTTATATCAAGATTTGCTGATGAACTCACAAAACGAATTGGAAGCAGGACAACAATCTCGACAAGACCAATCATTGCTCAGTCTTTCACAATTAACCACTGATATGTTTACTTCTAGTGGTCTGCCAACGTATTTTATTTCGCAATTGACAAACGAACAACAAATGCCGACATATGTAGACAATTCGATTCTGCCTGAATTGCAACCGAATGGCGCTCTGTTCCCGCAGCAAAACCTATTTACGTTTCACCAACAACATCAACAACAATGGTTGTCGCAGTTTCAGTATGCGGGGCAGCATGAAGAACAGAAACCGAACGAAGTCATCATGCCAATGCAATCTGAACATGAACTGAGCCGACAAAACTCGGTTCAAGACATGCTTGGAGTTCTTCCGATTGA
>CAJVPI010000991.1:0-18366 GCA_910592345.1 Paraglomus brasilianum
TATAAGAAACTTGCCGAGCAGTGTTGTGATGCTGATCCTGACAAGCGTCCAGATGCAGAGACAATTCGGGGTGATATTCACAAGCTTACTGAAAAGGTGGAAAAAGACAAGTCTGTCAGTAACCTGTGGAATTCCGTTTATCATAATGATGTAAAACCCTTATCACGTCTTGAGAAGGAGAGTAAATATTCTAGTACACTCTTACCTACTGGAGATCTGCCTAAACCAAGAAATAATTCTCATTAGTTACCTCATCAGATTCCAGCTTGCCAAGTTTAGAGGTAGAGTTAGGGGAGGTTGACGAGGAATAAGGGGAGGTAGTTTGGATTTAGTGGTGGTTACAAAGACAACAATTGGTTCTGTCTATGTAAACGAAGTTATTAGTATCGTCCACTGCTTATGATTTAGTGACTCACTCTTTCGAATAAACTTGTAATCCGCAGTTTATACGAGTTTTATTCGAGAGTTCCAATTAAATAAATTAAATACGATACCATGTATGTCAATATTAGTTGAGTTAAAAAGATACCGTGCACGTTTACTGTTAGCTGCCTTTGCCGGGGTTAGATCATTTGAATATGTAAGAAAATATAGGGTACGTTTATGAAACCGGTAATGCTAACAAAGTAGACGTAATTATGTTTGGTGACTGAGTAGACGTGAATACGCTTGGTGATTGAGTAGACGTAATTACGCTTGGTGATTGTATATCGTCGCCAATATGTTCATCGAACCCTCCCGCAATCATTGATGAGCCTGAAGCACCAAATGACTAACAAGAGTTAGAAACTCATTTACAACTTTGAACCAAACGGCTTTTTTTTGAGCCAAACGGCTTTTTTAGCCAAACGGCTTAATATTTCAGCTGTGAGGGGTAGAGTAGTTGGTCTAACTCGTCGGGCTCATAATCCGGAGATCGGAGGTTCGAATCCTCGTTCCTAAATAAAATGCGTGGCTTGTTCGCTGGACGGTGAAGCTTCATTGTCAATTTCTGCATCGACCGGATGGTATGTGTTTCCTGACATTTGTTTTCATACTCAAACCAATTCTTTCCCAAATGACTCATAGCCCATCCATAAAGTAAGTGAGTGTCGTGACGTCCGAAGCAATTTATACTCATCTTTATACGTCTACGTAATAGCCCTTAGCATTACCTGAAGCAGCGTTTTGGTCGGAATTATTCACCAAAGCTACAAGAAGTTGCATTTGTATTTTTTTTTTTCATCCCAACTTTGCTAGCATACAAACATTGCCAAAGTCATAATATCATATGTGAGGGATGGGCTGTTATTATCAAATGAGATTTAGGCTAAGAGGTTCGCGCGGTAGCATTTAATAAATTCTCGTCCGATTCTAAAGATTGATTCGTAGTATTAGGTTTGCCGTTTAGACAAGCTGTATAAGGAAACTGAAACAACGTGAATGCATCAACAATATAACCAATACGTTTTTGTTTTCCATGACAATAACGTGACAAATTGAAAAAATACATAGCCGTTATTTTTTTCAACACGTACTTTAAAATCATACAAAAACTATTGTTATTTGCATAGTATATGTGGGCAAGAGAGATTTTTGAAAAGAAAGACTTTACTAGTAAAATTTCGTGCAAGCCGGTCATTATTTATATTGTACATAAACGGTCGGTTACTGTATAGATATAATAATATTGATGAGCAAAATTTTAAGAGCCAAAGACGCCTCGAGGTTTTTTAATTGTAAAACATTCTTCTCGTGTTGGACGTGTTGCGGAAACAATTATACAGGCAGAATCGATAAGGCGACTCTCCGATATCTTATCACGTTGACCAGCTTATCATGAATCATATGATTTGATACAATTACTATTTATTTTTATACGGAGGGAACCATTAATCTATCATATTCGGGTGTTTTTATAGTGGTTTGATTATGGTAAGATATTGATAATTCGTTTGGAATGCCAGAATGTCACGATGAATCGCTAAAGAACAGCATTTTAGTTCTCTCTCATGAATGTAACGCATCGTTACTTGTTTTAGACACTTTGAAGATCGTGACACATCACGTGAAATACACTCCAAACGCGTCTTTTTAAACGTTTACGCAGCCGACTCCTTCAAACTTTTAGACCTCCTACAGTTCTTGCTCTCTCGCATCAATCTTTCCTATAATTTGACGTTTACTTCTAGTCCAGTTTTAACATAGAAATGCCGAAACTAAAGATCATACAAACAACTGGCTACAGTAGGCGGTCTCATCCATATGGCAATAGAAAGCCCACGAGCAAGAACAAGACGACACCAGTTGCGACTAAACTTGTTACGACAATGCCAACCGTTACCTCCGGAGAACCTATCAATATAATCCTTACTGAAAGAAGTAATGTTAAAAAGGGAATGATTGAAATGAAATCCAAGCTAAAAACTGGAATGGAGCCCGAATTAAAGCTCAAGTCAAAGTTACCGACTTATGTTGGGAAAAGCCAATTAGAGCAATCTTTTGGTTTATATGCAGTAGCCAACTCGAGAAAGATTGAGCGTACGCCTCGGAAGACGCAAGAGTTGGAGCACAGGGAGGTATGTTCAGACCGCGAAAATTTTCTTTGCCTACCGACGTTAAGGTTATTGTAAACGGTTTGTGCCTTTTAATGTGAACTAGCATTTTCATTAACGCTTTTGCACATATGCTTTTCCGTAGCCAAAATCAGACAGTCCCAATCGCTGTCATCAAAAGAGCCTGAGTTTCCGTCTGCTGGTTGCTGGTCGTTCTATTCTAAGTGCGCAAGCACCGTCTTCAGGAGGAACGCAGAATGATTTACGGAAAGCACTAGCGAAATTAGCAAAAAGGTGTAGACGAATTGATATGTCAGAAATGGATTATAAGAAGCCGGTTGAGGTAATTTGTGAACGATGAAACAAGCATTATTGGTTTTGCTTAATGAAATTGAATATTTATCAATGGTTTCTTTAACAAGATTACACCAAGTCAAGCACGAGACGGAAAGGGAATATTAAAACATTCGACGAGTAATCGAAATACGCCGAAAAAGACCGTCAATTTTGCTCCATATAGCCAAGTACGCCTTTATGAAAGGGATGATTATATTGAATAATAAGGTATCTTTTCTTGAATAACTAGAATGACTGCGCATAACCTCATTGAATCTAATCATCTGCTATACCTTGCTGTCTTGTTCTTTAGTGTCATGATGAACATTTATAATGTGAGCAGATTTGACTGCTTTTGTAATTACAATTACATGACTGTATTCCTATAATCAATCAAGTTGTATTAAATCTCCAGAACTTAGTTTAATATTAATTAACGAGCATTTCAAAAGATCAACGGCTGAGTTTTTTAGTGTCTGTGTTGGTACATGACCGATATGTCAATTCAAAATCACAGGGATGGTTTCAATCTTATAACACATCTGTATTATTATTTCCGTAACAAAGCCTCGTTACATCTACATAGCAGAGTATTTGTTGATCTTTGTTAGTGATGTTTGCTTCTACGCCTGCCATACACACCATATATTCTTCACGTGTCAAAATCCAGAAGAACGTAATGCAACATTCTACTCTTACTATGTAATACAATATCACGTGATCAATACATTAGCAAATTGGAAGAAAAAAGATGCGCAGCGCGAAAAGTTCGTCCGATTAACCCTAACTATGGCTGACGACAGTGATAGCGAAGAGATACTTACAATTGAAAACTCGGATGTGGTTACAAAATATAAGATAGCTGCGGACATATCTAACCGTACGTGTTATAAACATTATCGTGTATTTAATAGACAAAGTTATTTAAATTTTCCAGTCTTGATAAACATGAGGATAATAGTATAGTCTTTATAGACGAGTTATCGAGTATCATCAACCGTATGGAATAGCTTAAATCACTAATTACTCCAAGATAGTAAAAGATTTGTGGCTATCGGCATGAATGAGATGTTTCTTTTATATGGTGCGGGGGGGGGGGGGGGGAAGAATCAAGCCATCTCTTGAACGCGCATCTTTTTTACGTTTGTCTTAATTTATAGGCACTATGAAGAAAGTGATTACTTCGTGCGTAAATGGTACAAGAATCCTCGATCTTTGTGTACTTGGCGACAAGGAGATAGAAGATGGTGTAAAACCATTTTACATTAAAAATAAAGTACCCAAGGGTCTGTATATAAGTGTGTATCCTCTTTTCTTTCCTTTGCATCCAACTAATCTCATAGTGCCTTCTTAATCAGGGGTTGCCTTCCCAACATGCATATCAGTAAACAATGTAATATGTCATTTTTCCCCATTGTCGTCTGATCCCGAAGCGTCGAATACGTTGAAACTTGGTGATCTTGTTAAAATTCAACTTGGTGCTCATATTGATGGATATGCTTCTATTACTGCTGCGACAATTGTTGTTGGAGCATCAAGCGAAAACCCCGTCAAGGGCGTGCAAGCTGATGTTATTACCGCAGCGCATTATGCAAGTGAGGCTGCCTTAAGGTTAATTAAGCCGGGTTTGAATAATATGGCGGTCACTCAGACTATACAAAAGATTTCACAGATTTATGGGACTAATTCGGTTGAAGGTAAGTTGGTCGAGTGCGAGAAAGATTTTAATGGCTTAAGATATATGATGGGAAAACCCAAGCAATTCCAAAAAGGAAAAGAAAAAAAATTCTGAAGTACGTGAAAAACTCATCTACATATAATGTACGATATGTACAATCCAGGCATGCTTTCGCATCAGCAAGAAAAAAATGAAATCGAGGGTAAGAAACAGATAATTCTCAACCCCAGTGATGCACAAAAACACAATTTCGAAAGCGCAGACTTTCTCGAAAATGAAGTCTGGGGTGTGGATATATTAATCTCTTCTGGTGATGGGAAGGTAAAAAAAAAAGTTCAAACATATATATCTTATCGGCGCATGCATCTCGTATCTCAATTCCCATTAATCTATTGCGGCTGAAACTCATCTCACTGCTCTCTCTATTTATTGAGTCTTTCCCCCAAACTAATTTTCCATCTTGTGCATTGCAGCCAAAACCTTCCAGTGTTCGGACGACAGTTTACAGGAAAACGGGCGAGACATATTTACTCAAATTGAAAACTGCTCGAGAAGTTTTGAGTGAGATAACGAGTAAGTTTGGAACGTTTCCGTTCCCACTCCGAGCACTTTCGGATGAAAGAAAGGCAAGGATGGGAATAGGGGATTGTTCGAAACATGGATTAGTAGTGCCATATAATGTATTTCAAGAGAAAGAAGGTACGGTTATTAATTTCTAGCAGTTTAATAGTATCTGCTACGTTCGGTCTGTACAAGTTAACACTCACGATCTTTGTCTAATTCTCAACGTCTTTATTACACATTGCAGAGGAATGCGTCGCACAAGTATTCTTTACGGTGTTGCTAACCAAGAACGGCCCGCTAAAAATCACGAATTCTTACTTCGATCCTTCTGTTATTCAATCCGATAAGAAGATCGAGGATGAAGAGATCTTGAAGCTACTTTCGTCACCCTTAAGAAAGAATAAAAAGAAGAAGAAAAGTGGAAAGGGTGGAGCAGAAAAAGCGGAAAAGGAAAAAGTGGAAAAAACTGTAGAATAAGAACAGAGGGTGATGATAAAATGGCGATAAGATAGGGAGATTAGAGTTGGGAGGAGTTGGGGTGTACTTGAATATTGGTTGGTTTGTTGGCTCAACTCTATGTATTAAATTTGACTTTCTGATTACGAAGTGGCTGATGTTATATTATGAATACGATATACTCACACCCATGATTGAATCTGATGTTTTCAAAAATTCAATTAATAAAAATCAGTAAAGTTTTAAGTTCACCAAGAAAAATTTTTTTTACGTCTTTCGTGTCCAATACAGTCTTAAGTTTCGGAGGCGCTTTGATACCTAATTTCTATAGTCGACCCGTTTCTTGTCAACGAGCATAATAAATCGAAATTCATCCAATTAAATCCATTGAAGCAGACGCGTCTTATAAAAGCAAGCTAATCCTATATTATGTAACTTTATAATCTCATCCGCCAACTTTCAGGCTTGTAAAATTCCTCTTCCAAGATACTATCAACAATTACCCTGGACGGATTTATGGATCGAAAATTGGTTTTTCGTCATTGCATCATCTCACGTCAGGTTATATGTATGTGATAGACCCTTGGGCTACAATAAAAGTAAGGGAATCGGTGATAAATAGTAATTGGTCAACGAGATACTCACGACTTTGATTGCAACCGCAAGATAAGGTAATTCACAACATTATCGGTAATTAGGTCTCGTCCGTCGTACTCTCTTTGCTATTTCTTCCATCCGTTCGTTAGGACTATTTACTATGTTCATTCATTAATTATATCATTTAAGGTTCGAGACTTTATTTCAGATTATTCCGATTAACCAGATTGACAAGTATGACTGCTCTTTTATAGTGCTGTGGAATAATCAGTATATTAGAACATCAGGACGAAGGAATAAACGTCGTAACATGTCGAAAATGAAAAGTCTACTCTGTTTATAATAACTAATCGTTACAATAAGAATCATTCCATAAATAACGAGGGCCGGTCCTGAGAATATCTATAAGCAATATTAATATTAGTATAAACATACGCAACGTAACAACCAATCAAACATAAAAAAAAACTAATTAATTATTCCTGTTATGCCTGCCATATCGTGCGCAGGCTGGTACTTGCCTTTGGTAATCTCTTGTCACACCATACCCAAAGTGGTAGCACACACCGGGTCTGTAGTGTGCAAGGACATGGCCCCTCCGCACAACGGCTTTGTGATAGACTCATCTGATGTCGCAAAGTATTAAGTGCATTATTAGTGAGCGATTTAATCTTATCATAAGAACAATTCTATGAATAACAGTCTTTCAAAATATAGAAACGTACCGCTTTCTGGTCGTCTCTTCTCACACCATATCCAAAGTGGTAGCACACACCGAGTCTGTAATGTGCAAGGATATGGCCCCCGTACTATGGCTTTATGATAATTTGCCATTACCGTGCCATCACATGGGGAAACACCTGATATCGTGAAGTAAATGAAGCAAGAGTGCATTATTAGTGAGCGATTTAATCTTATCATAAGAACAATTCTATGAATAACAGTCTTTCAAAATATAGAATCGTACCGCTTTCTGGTCGTCTCTTCTTACACCATATCCAAAGTGGTAGCACACACCGAGTCTGTAGTGTGCAAGGACATGGCCCCCGTACTATGGCTTTATGATAATTTGCCATTACCGTGGGGAAACACCTGATATCGTGAAGTAAATGAAGCAAGAGTGCATTATTAGTGAACAATTTAAATCTTATCATAAGAGCCATTGTTAGATACGAATATAATACGAGCGCTCATCAGAATTTAATTATCCACAAATAATAAATTAGTTTCCCGGATTCTCACCTGGGTGACGAAATAAGCTCGAAATCGTTTGGATTGATGACTTGAGCTTCTGTTTGAAAGATAATCGACTGGTGGGGTTGGTTATAAAGTCAACGAGATTAACGGGGTAAGTAATTAATTAAAGAATCGAAACAACAGACAAAACGCGGACATTCACACGTTGTATATTCAAAAAAAAACAAACCATATTCAGGACGTACATTGGCTTCGGTCTCTGTAGAGAATTTTGGGGGCATGCTATACAGTTTCCTATCGCACATACAAAGTAACGCAGCCCAAAGAAAGTTGTTGTAAAGCGTCAATAAAGTCGATAACTATTTTTGTTTCAGCGGAGATGGAATACCCTTGCGACGGTAAAGACGAAAAGGGATGAGACGCAGTATAATGTCAGTTTTCTATATTTACACTTGTATGTACGCTGACGTCACCCAATCAAAAGCCACAACGTTTCAATACGGCAGTTAGGCTTTTCTTTCCCGCCAAATATTTGCTGCGCCGGACAATGAATAGTAATATGGAGTCGCCGGCTGCTATTTATTTGTATATTAATATACACAGCACTCAGACTTACTATTACACTTGATTATAATTGCATTAACGGCTCTAGACTTACACTTTCCTGCCGTCAATTACTGACAATGGCATATTCTTCTCCAACGTCAATGTCTTCGCCTACCTCTCCAACCCCCACCTGTGTTACTTTCGCTAATGTCGCATTTGATATCCACAACTTGGTCAATGTTACTTTCTGCAGCCCCTGGGTGTGCTCGACTGGGTGTGAATTCGATTTGGGGTTTATCGCAAGGCCGACGTGGATATTTCTGACAACGGCATATGGAAGACCGTTTATAGCCCTCATATGCATAACTCTTGTTCTTCTCTATTTATATGTAGCATTTGCTCATTACCCCCAATACAGATATAACAGACACTTTACCCGTCGCAATGATAAGACTACAACTACCTCGTCAGATACCTCTATCCTCACCTCTCAGAATCTAATAGTATATGTTCTGGCATTTCCATTCGCGATCGTATACATATCGCTGAGAATTGCGTGGGATCTGTACAAACTATGTGTATTCTATTCACTGGACATGATGGAATTTGCGTTAAAGCTTTCGATTCGTGCTATCAAATCAGTTCCCCGTGGACTTGGCGTGCTTTGGCGAGATTATTTGTGGATTGCAATAAAATATATCGTACTTGGCATCCAGCGTATCATTTGGCCAATTGTACGGGCATTGGCGGTAACGAGTTGGAAACTATTGAAATTCGGATACGACATCAGTTGCAAAACGTGTGCATATTTATGGAATGCGATTAAAAGATTCAGCGTGTTTGTTATTAAACCGATAATGTGGACCATCAAGCGTGCAGTATATTTATCTCGTATAGGATACCATGTTGCATGCTTTATTATACGCGATGTGTTGGAAGATGTACGTGATATGGTTTCCTTGGGCTGCGATTCAGCTCGATGGATTTGGCATCACACGCTTATTCCAATTGGCAATTTCGTTCATTATGCAAGCGTCTATCTCTGGGAGACTGGGCGAATGTACGGGCCTATAATCCGAGCGTATTTGTACAAGCGTGTGGTTATTGATGGAAAAAGAGAACTTACTTGGATTGTGAGCGAAATATTGAGGGACCCAATCCTTAGATGGGTTGTTGCTACAATTGTCAATGCGAAACAACTCATATCTCAATGCCTATACTCTTTGGCGATTTTGATGAAACAATTCATGTCTCAAGTCCTACACCATTTGACGATTTTGATGAAACACATGTTTCAAGGCCTATACTCTACGACGATTTGGACGACACAACGCATTTCTCGAGGCCTATACTTTATGACGATTTTGTTGAAAAAACGCATGACTCAAGGCCTATACACTATGATCTCTTCTCTCTCTGCACTATCTGTCGACTTGTATGTGTCTGGTTTATGGCTATATCACGAAGTTTTGGCTCCTCTAATGCAAATTATTCCGGCAACTTTGACCTTGATGCTAGAAATCACCCACACGATGTATACGGGAATAGCGGCTTTTTGCGAATGGACATATTTGGTTACAAAGAGTATAATTGCAGTCATTACCGTCATTTTTAAACCCATTTATACGGGATTGGTCACACCAGTCTTTTTAGGATTATATAAATTGGGCACGGTGATATTATCTCAATCGGTGGCATTAATCCTATATTCTTGGAGTCCTATCCAATATTTATTCATATTATTGTATAACAGTCTGTCATCTCTCTTCATTGCTATTTCTGAACTGTCCATTAGCATCTATAAGGTTATCTATTATGGAATGGTTCTCATGAGTGAGGTGGTGATTGGAGCAATCACATTTGTGAGTGGTATCATGTATGCCCCATGTATACGGTTGGCACAGTTTGTTAATGAGTTATATGGTAGATGTCAGGTTGTTGTGGTGGATACGGTGGCTGCTGTCTCTGGGACGATTGATAATGCTGTTGTTGCTGTCGGCGACGCTATGATGGAGTGGGTTAAAAAGGAACAAGCGGTGAGAGAAGCGATACGAGGTAGTACATCGTAACGAAGTGTGTAATATGGCGAAGAGGTGGGGAAAGAATATGGAAGAGAATTCGCAGAGGAATTTTGTAGAAGAGGGTCGTTAATTTACTGTAAATATTGTCGATTACTCACATAACAAATGTATAACGCTTATTTGGAATATGTTTGCACATATATAACAATTTATGAATAAAGTTGATTCTATCATGAAATGTCCATAGCATCTCCCTCTGTGATTGTGACAAAGTTTCTAAATGATTCGCTGAGAATAGCTGCAAATAAAATAAATAATGCAGGTTACGATCTAGTCATACTTTCAATGATTGACTAATATTCTATTACACCCACCCGTCGTTCCAGGTTTAAACTTGTAACTGTCGACTTTCTGTATGGTTGGATAGGGTACTTCCATGCCGCGGCAAACTTCGGCACGGCCTTTCTCGATGACGGCGACGTCGACACTGGACCCTGAACCCATATCATTAAATATACCAGCCTTTATAGCCTCCTTGACCAATTCTATAGCTTCATCACGCTTTATTATAAGTTCACGACAAATGGACTTAGTCAGCGAAAATAAAATAGCAAAAAATAAATAATTTTTTTTTTAGCGAGAAATATTACCTCCATATTTTCTCGCCATTGTGATTCAAAAATAGATATAGCAGCTAGGGATCCACTGCCTTGACAGAGATAAGGCAACTTATCGGTACTGCCATGTGGAGAGACACTAAACAGATGCGGTCCATCAACATCCACACCACCTAATACTAAAGCCGCTCCAAGGTGACCTTGATATCTATTTTATAAAGATCAAGGTGTTCAATTCCAATTAACAGCATGAGTACCTCAATATTTGTTTGGTGATGAGCATTAGTACCTGAACAAAAACTGCGTAAGCGCAGTCAAGGCAGTTGCTACTCTTGATTCTCTTCCAGTGGCCAAACGATGCAATTCTAATTGAGAAGCAACCATTTTCGTAATTTTATCGGTATCAGCTGCGGTACCTGCTCCGCAACCGTAAATGTTGGGTGCCAGGTAGTGAATCTTGAAACAATTCTTATCCATTACTGTAGTGTCCCCAGTTGCCCGCGTGTCTGCTCCAAGTACTACACCATTCTATACATGGTATCATTAATAACGAGTCCTTTCATTATTTTACAGTCTCTTTCCCATAAATAATACGATCTATTCCAGGATTTATTACCTTGAACTTTGTTCCGACAATGGTTGTCCCTGTCTTGGTGGGCTTTGGCAGAGAAAACCCTTTCTCCTGAAGGATTAAATTCCTGATAGATAGAATGATCAGAAACGCTGAAGTTTTCACTAGTGCCAGATAATACGACTAACCTTTGATAGTTGTCAAAGTTAAATCCGCCTTTGGGTACATCGACGCGAGATACCATTGTATTTTAACGTGCCCTCCAAGGAACGAGGAATCAAAAACCCACGAGATTGCGTAATTTGTGGACATCAGTATTAATCACGTGATACCATTTTTTGAGAATTTGATCCAACATTATAAAGATCGACATTAATTCCGGTCATCATATTTGCAAAATACTCGAGACAATGAAACTGCGTTCAGGACGCGCACGAATATTCCAAACTTCGATTGATGATTATATGTTTGGCGAAACCTCGCCTCGACCAAGTCGAGATAAAAATAAGAATAAAGAGAATGAAGATATATACTTGTCGGAAGAAATAGAAGATCCTCAGGATAGCCCTACAAGGAAAAGAAGACTTACAAAACCTCACCTAGTCGTCACCACCGATTCTGAAAATGAATGTAATGACGATAAAGTGGAAAGCGAGACCGAAACTGTTCATGATCAAACCGCAGAATTGGTCATGCATGAACGTACGTGTGAATTTTCCGAGCTATCAGAGAATGTTAACGCGTGTACATTCAATTCGTGCATGTACTGCTAATTATATAATTGGGGTTGAAATCTATCAACGGCTAAATATCTCAACATCTTTATCATATCAACGTTCAAAGCATTTGAAACTCCAACGAGACGCATGCAACCAAGAAGGAATTTACGCAACCAGAAATATAGCAATCGACTGAAGAAACTAGTTGGTATATGACATTTCTTACCCGAGAGACAAACTCTTTCGATATATATGTAGCTTGTTCGTTTTGTTTTCTTTTCTTTGTAAGCACTATTTTCATTGTTGTTTAAACTTATATTGTTTCGTTATCTTTGTTGGTGTTTAAATCTTCTTGATCAATCTTGCACCATTAAGCACGTAAACGTAGACGCGACGACTCTGATATTGACACTTTATCCGATGACTCGGACTATTCCCCGACTCCAGAAAATCTGTTTCACTTTGGTGATTCATCGGAATCAGAAGAAATATGTGAGCCAGCTAAGCGTTCAAAAAGAACCATGGGGCAAAGGGCAAAGAAGCATGAGAAAAGAGGAATACCTAGGGTATTGAATAGCGATAACGAGGATAACGTAGATGACGAGAACGATGATGCTGACGGTATAATGCAAAAAGATAAAAGATTGTCAGCTGAGGCAGATAATGACGAAGAGACTGTCAATAGCGGGTTCGATGAGGAAGAGTATGATTTGGACGATTCTGGTATGTGATAATGTATTCTTGTCAAAATATTGAACGCGTATTCTTTTATTAATTATATGTCTCGATATAGTTATTTTGGATAAACGTATGCGTGGTCGTAGGACGTCAAAGTATAGTGATAACCTCAAACAACTTTTAGGTAAGCTACAGTCGATGACGTTCTAAATGCGTTGAAATGGAAGTTGACTTGCTCAAATTAATATAGCTCGAAAGCAGGGTATAACACTAGAAGATGAGGAAAACGTGGACGACGTCGAAGAGGGAGAGGAAATGGATAAGGAAGCATCTGATGAACAGAATAACAGCGAGAATGTTGAAGATAGAGATGCTCCATTAGACATGAACTCGTATAACGACTTGGATGATTTTGTAGTCGAAGAAGGTGAAAACGTTGACTTGTCTGGATTAAATTTTCCAGGTAACGTATTTATGGCGATGATATTATAGTAGGCACGACAATTTATTAAATAATTAATTCCTCTGTCCATTCCATCTATAGCCGAACTTACTTCGTCTGGTTCGCAGAGCATGAAATATCATTTTCAAGTATTCATTCAGTTTCTCGTTTATCTTAACAAGTTTAGTTATGACGAATTAATGGCAGGTTAGTTTCCTTAGCATATTGCCCGTTTAAATATTTATCTGTCAATAATATTTTAACAGACTTTTTTTTCTTCTTTTTGATAGATGAATATTTCTCATCATCAGTCAAGGCCGTAGAGAGAAAAATTGATGGCTACAAGAACGTGCTTGTGGCTAGTTCTGCTTGGGCGGCTTACTTCAAAGTATGGACAATACAGCTTGTAAGGATAGCCTATTAATTCATATCTGTTAAAAATCCCGACTGATAATTGCAGAAAGCCCTCCATCGATATCCTATCTATCGTGCAATACGAATTCAAGCTTCTCCGTTTTGTGACGCGTGTAAGAGTTCGAGGCCATCGACCTACAAAGTGACTCTATCTGGGCCGAAATATCACAAGGACAGTTTGCGGGCAAGTCACGTATTATCGTATTCTTAATCAAGCGACCACCACAACCTTTCATTAATTTTGTGAATCTCACATTTTTCAGTACGGATCTACTTCATCTGCATCCTCAATATCCTCGTCCTCCGCAGAAGAGGACCAGAATGACTTCCGTTTTACCTCTAAATCTACTCGCACGTATCATCTAGGCAGATTCTGTCAGGTACGAGCAAGAGTTTATCATGATTTCCATCACCTAAAGTTCCATTACTTTCAAAGAATACATGCGGAGATTCAATCACGTGACTTTCCTGAAGAAAAACCAGAAGATATTGTGACGGAATTGGATAAACGTGAGTTCACTACAATAATGTATGGACAGTTTGAGGAGTTGTGCACGAACACAGAGCGGCTGTATAGGAATCAGCCTATTAAAGAATATAATTAGGAGCGACTGTGGTTTAGACTTTGTGTTTGTGTATATACTGAAACGACGAGAAAAACTCGGGAATCTTTGATAATATATATTTTTTTACAAAAATTGTAGTTTAATAGTTAGTATACGTTAATATTTACTATGTTATATTTACACGGGACCAACAATTATGAACTTGAAAATAGCGAATAAAAAATGGTAGCAACAAAGTATTACAGTGTATTTGTTTAATAACCTTTCCATGGATAAAATACACGACTGTTTCCGTATGATTATACTTAGGATTTTAAATGTGTTTAGAGGTTAACCGTCATCCATGCAAACCAATTTCTACTAATAACTTATACACATACAGTGTGTTGCGAAAAAAAATGGCGCACAAATAAACTTGTATATCTCAACAATTACCCAACAGAGACAAATGAAAATGGACTTATTTAAAGCTTAAAATTTTGATACGAAATATTCCCATTTTTTTGTAATACTAGTTCACAACGATTTTTCATAGATCCGATTAAATTTTGTACATCCTGAGGAATTTTATCCTACTTTTTTATACCATAAATTGCTTTAATTCACCAATATCTTTAGGCATTCTTTTTCTAACAATCTGCCACATATTCTCGATGGGATTCAGATCAGGGCTGTTAGATGACCACTCCATTACATGAACGTTGTTTTGGGATAAAAAATCCTTTGCAACACGTGAAGTGTGCTTAGGATCATTATCTTGTTGCAGACGCCATCTTCTACCATACAACTGTCGGCCAAACGGAAGAAGCTGGGTTTGTAAAATATTTACATAAAAGGGACCATCCATTATGTCTGTAAAGCAAAACGCTAATCTTTTAATTTACGCGCCATTTTTTTCGTAACACGCTGTATTAAATCGAATTTTATTATTATTATGGTCTTATTAATTTCTTGTATACCACGCCTCCGAACAAGTGTAACTCAAATAGCCGGTTCATTTATAGGTACTAAGATCAGTAGTATTATTTTATTTTCAACAATATTCGAACTTTGATGTTTTCAACATGAAGATTTGACAATTGAATATGAGCTACTTATATATCTTCGAGCGTTGCGGAAAAAGCGCCTCTCTTTTAGCTATTTCTAGAAGAGCAATTAATTATAGGTTAATTATAGCATTTTGTGCTGTTGCAATATTTTTTTCGGAACGCTAAATTAATACTATTACTATTAGTGTCGATCATGGGTTCTGCACAATCATCTTTACGTTCTTTATCAGTTTTAAAGTCATGAGGATGGGAATAGAATTCGGAGTCAGAGTCGTTCATATTTGTAATCATCTCCTTCATTAGATGGACAACATACTTTTCGGGAGAGTAACTTCTGCTTCAAACTTATTTGGATAAAAATTCTCTTCGATCTTTGTTCTCAGCCGTAAAATTGATTGTCTGATCATCGTCTTGATCATAGCCTCTAGCGTTTTGCTATCGGTGATCAATTGTCCCTGGATAAATCGGTGATATGTCTTATGGATAGCCCAGAATGCGGCCATTCCTTCCTTTTCGTTTATATGGTACCTTTGTTCGGTCTCATTAAGCCTGCTTTGAATCGACTTGTGTTTATGATTTCATTGTCTGCTGTAGTTCTAGTAACGTCGTACGTGTCTTTTACGTAATCTCTAGTGTTCGCGGGAATTTGGGTACTGGTGTAAGAAACGACATAATCTTTATCTTCATCTTGTAATTGAGAGAGTACTGTTCCTAAGGCAAAATCAGACGCGTCGGTTGTTACTGTAAACAATCCGATCTTGTTTGGATGAGCTAATATCGGTGAGTTGATAAGGCAATTCTTGAGCAATTCGAATGCAGCCTGGTATTCGTTCGTCCATCTAAAGGCATTCTTTTGTTTTAATAGGTTCGTAATCGGCTTTGTTATCTCTGGATAAACTGTCCATAGAATCCTGTCATTCCTAAGAACGATCGGATTTCTTTCACGTGGGTTGGAAGGTGGGAATTGGGTTATTGCTTGTGTTTTTCTATCGTCAGGTGCGATGCTATCCTTCCAAAGACATGTCCTAGAAACTCTAATTCCTCACATGCGAACTGACATTTCTCTTTCAAAATCCCTTCTAAGTGCTGTATGTGTTGTTCGAACTCTGTGGAGTAAATATTGAGATCGTCGATATATACTGCTAAGTGTTGCCCGATCTCTTCGGCAAACACTGTCTCCATCATGCATTGAAACGATACTGGCGCGTTTTTGAGTCCGAATGATATGTGTTTGAAGTAATATAATCCTTTATGGCATGTGAAAATAGTCTTGAGCGACTTTATTCCTCCATTTCAACTTGCCAGTAACCGCTAGCTAGATCGAGAGTCGAGAATATCTTAGGCGGATTTCCGCTTTTTGCTATACAGTCAAACCTCTTTATACCGATAAAGTTCGTTTACCCAAACCAGTCCTACTGGATTATACTGCTTATACCGATAAACTCTATACCGATACAATCTTCGGAACGGTTAACTAGTGTTGATATGAGATTTTCTCTGATTATACATGTATGTATTAGCATTAGCATATCAATTGGATACTCATTGATATACATGAAATGAAAGAATACAGATAATATTACATCAAAAACCAAAAAGGCTCTCTGACGGCACTTCAGAAGAAAGAGCGTTGATGCAGAAACCACAACCTAAACAAAGCATCTTGGCGGAGCAGTATGGCGTCGCGCAAAATACGATTTCTGATGTTTGATGCAATAAAGATAAATGGCTTTCCATCGATCATGATACACTTTCATCTAAGAAAAAGAAGAATCGTCCATTATCCTATCCTCAGATTGAATCTGCAGTTGACAACAATATTACTATCGCTACTGACATTCTTTAGCAGAAGGCAAAGGATTTTGCTGTTCTATTTGATATTGAACATTTTACAGGGTCGGCTGGCTGGATGTCAGAACTGCGTAAAGTGCAGAGTAAATTATGGGCTTATCATAGAAATCAACAATGGATAATTTTATAACTCATAAGTATGTGATTTTCATTTCATTTTGTTATACCGATATGATGAAGTTTTCATAAACAATATCGCTATAAAAGTCTCTGATTATACCGATAAACAGCGATGTCTATTATTAGGGACTGTTACGTCATTAACTACTGGAGATACCTGAGACGGATCGTCGATGTTAAGCTAAGCTTAGCGATAATTCCGGCTTTCAACTTCCGCCTCGATAAATTCGGTATTGCTCCAAGTATGCCGGGGCTTCCAATGGTAAGGTTTCGCATTACCGGTGTCGATTTTTTGTGCGTAATTATCATTGTATGTCCTAAGTCGTTTAGATCTTTCGAAAATACTGAATCGTATTTGTTAATTTCCGTTTTCGCTCTCAAGATATCTTGAGCATCGGTAGTGGCGGCCCGGGTAGTGGCGGCTGTTGTTTCCCGAGTAGTGGCGGCCGTTGTTTCCCGAGTAGCAATCTTCTTCGTTTAACGATGCAGCCTCTCGTTCCCCATTTGCTGCAGCAATAATTCATCCATCACTGGCTCTCCAGCCCTACACTTTTTGCCTCCTCGGCACTCTCCTCCTGACTGTGTCCTCTTGCTTCTTGGGTAAATCGGGCCTGAGCTCTTTGGATACTATTCCAGGTCCATCGGTTGCCATCTATGGATATTCCGTTTGGCGATTCTCGCACTTCTACCGCCCGGGTATGTTTGAAATTTTGGATATTAGAGCATTGAACATAGAAGATAGACTCATACACTTCCATATTGCTATTGTCTAATTCCGCTATTTCTTTATTATCAATTTCCATATATTTAGTATCTGAATGATGCTTTTGCTTCCACATTTCGAGCGCTGGGTGAACAGCGGCCATTCATATTATTATTATCACAATCGGCTACAGCCGATTACATTTCCGGTCTGCGGCACATTGAATTTCACGATGATCAGCATAGTTGCACAGTAAGATTAGTGACACGAACTGGCTCGCATTTCATTCTTCTTTTGGTATTGGTTCTTCTTCATCCACAGTCTTGCTTGTTTCTTTTAACTTTTACCATCAGGCAATAGCTAATATTATTTGATCTTTCTCAGTATAGGTTGATTTGTTCTTGGTTCTTTCCATTGCCTAGAGTCATCTGAGACTTTGATAGAGAAATTCTGGCTTTAACTTCTGTCAAGAAATTTTGGCCTAAGATTACATTGACTGAAGGATGAGGGATTATTTCTGTTGTGAGTTTCCATTCTTTTGTCTTGAATATTATTGATATGTCATTAATTCAGCCTTTGCATCTTCTTCTGAGACCTGATATCCCCATAATATTTACACTTGATTCTTCTAGTGGTATAATTATAGTCTGTATAGACTATAATTATACCACTTAGTTCGGACTATAACCATCCCAAGTATGTGTCAT
>CAJVPI010000992.1:0-18364 GCA_910592345.1 Paraglomus brasilianum
AAACCCTTATCACGTCTTGAGAAGGAGAGTAAATATTCTAGTACACTCTTACCTACTGGAGATCTGCCTAAACCAAGGAATAATTCTCATCAGGTACCTCCCTTATCAGATTTCAACTTGCCAATAGAGTTAGGTGATGTTGACGGGGAGTAAGGGAGATGGTTTGGATTTAGTGGTAGTGGCGACAACTGTTCACATAAACGAAGTCAATCTACGATATTAACATTGTTGATTTAGTGATTCAAACACTTTTTGAATAAACTTGTAATTCACGGGGTTATTCACAGTATATACGAGTTTTATTATTGTTCTTGGGTTAATAGACACGGGACATTGTCCCGTGTCTGTTAAGGTGATTTGTTGAATTGCTTTAAAGCACAGAACTGCATTCCCATTTTCGACAATATCATTCCACTCTTTGGCCATAGAACGCTGCCAAATCACTTCGGTCACTGGGAGAGTTTAAGCAAAAGGGTTGAGGAAATATAAAATGTAGGAAGAAATCTGGAGGGATATTCTCAAAGCTTAGCTCAAAACGGGGTCTTGCTTACATGTTTGCATCAATTAAAGCACAGATAATTCTTGAAGGCAGCTCTTTATAATCCCTATTGCTAAGGTATAAATCTAACCCGTGTATTGTGCCAATCCTTAATCGAAGAGTGTAATTACAAAAGAACAATGAATTTTGACGCGTCTTTTTAAGAAATTCCTTATACTCATTCTCAGCCGCTCCTAATAAATGTGAAATAATTAGCACCGTAAATTGTGTTTAATAATTCGGATGCCCACTTTTTTTTTCAGTCACATCTAATAAAGCTCAGAGCCCAGTCTGTAACTTATCCTTGAAGAAAGTTTTTAGCGAGGCAGCTAGTATGTTTTGGGTCATTACCTTGAAGCCGCTCATTCATCTCCCAATTCTGGAGCTGTCTCCATAGAAGAACATTCTTTATTCTAGAATTTTGTGTCCAACCTAATTGAGATTCCATTTTCGGATGTTGCGTTTATTTAATTAACGTTATTATTATGTGACATCGAGGTCAATCGACATAGCAAAAAATGTGCCAGAATTTTTAAGGGAATTGAGAGATCTTGCACTATCAAGAATGGAGAGTCAGCCACCCATCGACTCTACCGCTAAACTTAACGACGGGCGCGAAATTCCTCTTGGTAAATATCTAATTATCACGTCATTGTTATAACAAGCTTTAATAAGAGTTCATGTTAATTTCTTCTTCAAGGTCTTGGTGTCTATCTTTCGCCACCCGGTGATGTTACCAAAACGCTGTGTTGGCGGCCCTGGCGGTAAGGATGAATCTAGATATACGAGTAGTATATTGCACAATAGATATAAGTAGCATATTGCCAACATACTGAGGTTGGAATGCATATTATATGCAGGTTGGATGTCGTCACGTAGACTTTATATCGAAATGAGGCTAACCCCGTAGGTTTTTGCATGCAATGACACTTGCAAAGATAAAACGATTGCAAAGTTAATTCACAATTCTCCTGGATATACCTTAAAGGGATAGTCCTCCGCGTGATGAAGTTTTTGTAACGACCAAATCCGGAACTCCCACCAAGGATACGAAAACACGCTCGCAGCGGCCGACACATCGCTGGCCAAGCTCAACACCGGTTACATTGATCTGTTGTTATTGCATTCGCCTTTGCCGGGAAAGAAGAAACGACTGAAAAGTTACAGAGCTTTAGAGGAATTGGTCAAATCAGGAAAGGTGAAAAGCATTGGAATATCTAACTACGGTGTCCAACATCTGAGGGAACTATTCCAGAGATTAAACCCGCGGTTAATCAGATTGAGGTATTTACACGCGAGTGTCGTGGTAGCACAGACGTTATCGATGGTATGCTGTGTATTAGTTTGTCATTTTAGGATATTCCTTATTAACGCCGGGGAACCGTCATCAGGTACACCCGTGGTGCCGCCGACAGGATTTTTGCAAAGCCAATTCTATTGTCGTTGAGGCATACTCACCATTAGCAAAAGCTCAACGGCTTTGACGATGCCAATCTTGTCCCAATTGCGCAAAAGCACAACAAAACTTCTGCACAAGTTTTAATTCGTTGGGGTCTCCAGCATGGCTTGCCGAAAAGTGTACATAACGAGCGAATCACGAGCAATGCTGACGCTTTTAATTTTCACCTTGATGATGCTGATATGGGAATCCTCGATGGTTTGGATGAAAATTTCGTAACAGGGAAGGTTGGATATTAGGCCTGTAAATTTGAACTTCTTTGGGGAAACCAATTGTTAATGAAAAGCCTTGCAACAAACAGCTTGAGATCCAACCGCGTGTGAGTAAGAAAATTATCGGAAAGAATAAACTTCTCTGAAATAAGCCTTCAATTACAATTTCTACCAACCGAGCACATATTTACTGATTAAGTTAAAGTCACTACATGATCCACAAATAAATCACTTGTTGCACCATTTATCTTCTCTAAGTTGTATTGTCCGATTGAGACTCTCTAATCTCGATAATAGTCTCAATGCAAACCTCCCTACCATTCTGCTCACTTTCACCTGCTCTCGCTATCCAACCACGTACAAAAGCATGTCGTGGGCTCCATAACTTCTGCGTATTCCTCGACAACCGATCAGCGTTTCCTCCTAGTAGTGACAGATGAGTCGTAAGGAATTCTGACCAGTAAGGAGACGAGAAGTAATGGAATATAAAGAAATGCGACTGTTGAAAGATGAGCGGAGGTAGTAGGGTTGGATTCGACGTGGAGATTAGCATATTGGTTTTGTAGTGGTGTATGCGAGATTGGATTTGCTGGATTCTCGGTGTTAGAGGCGAAGTCGGTGTGAGGTACTGATAGCGTAAATGTGAATGGAAAACGTGTTATCATGGAAATATGCGCGGACTTTACGGTTCACCAAATTAATGCTTTACCTTTTCTGCTTCTTCTAGCACTAACATCTTCTCAACATTCGAATCATCCTCGCTGAATTTTAATCGTGTGTAGATGCCGACCGCAATCCTAAATAATACAGATGCTAATACTGCTCCTATGATATAATCACTCAAATCAATAATGACGACATTCCCTGGTTGAAAAGCTTCACTGAAAGCATCATGCCTGTCATTGGGTTTCTCAAAGAACGATTTCAAGCGACGGATTCTATTGCCAATATATTGCTTGACGCGAGACGTTGAACAATCCTTCGCCTCTAATTGCAAAGCAAATTCGGAGAATCTGAATGTTTCAGAGTCTCCACTCTCATAAAGAAACTCCTCCACCAGTTCCATACACTCGACAGCGACCGCTGTGTCAGGATTAGCTTCCATCCATGCCTGAAGTATTCAAAGTCATTGTTAATACAAAATTTGGTAGAAAGATAAAACAGATGATGGGGGGGGGGGGGGGGAAACTCAATGGTACGTGTTAGGAACAGTGCGCACGCAGTATTAAAGTGACAATGTGAAATGATGTAAATAAGCAAGTGGGAGAACGAGTTACAATAGAAAATGTTCATCCAATTACTTTGACATCATCTTTGGTAATTTCTTCCTCCAGGAAAATCAATGGCCTCACTTCGCAATTCTGTATGTCTTGATACACCTTCTTCATTTTCTTCAAGGATGATGGTGTAACAAATATAATCTTCTTCAAAGCCGTAGTTTCATTTATTCCTTGATCAGTCTTGTCGTCCTGTTCGCTGCTTTTCATTTCTTCATTTGCATTGTCATCCTCTTCCTTCGCTTCTTCCTCGACATTCTCTTCATGTTTCTTCGCTTCATCCTCGATATTCTCATCATTGTCATAATCCTCATTATCCTTCTTCTGTTCCTTATTTTCCTCTTTATCACTTTTACTTTCCTCATTCTCCTCGTTATCGTTCCTCACTTCGACGTTCTCCTCGTTCTCCTCGTTCTCTTTCTTCTCAACGATTTTATCATCTCCATTATCCTCGTTATCCTCGTTATCTCTCTTCTCAACAATTTTATCATCTCCATTCTCCTCGCTATCCTTGTTATCTCTCTTCTCAATAATTTTATCATCTTCATTCTCCTCTTTCTCATCACTGTCTACATTCTCTTCCTCGCCCACCATCTCATCAATTCCAGCCTTAACCTGGTTACCTACAAAAGAACTCACACACGGAAATTCAAGTCCACTCGAATCATATCTTAACACCAGCGGACAAGTTATTGCCTCTGGCTTTACCATCCCTGGTTTGCCCATAACACAACCCTCCAAAACCACTAATTGTGTATGTTCCATTCCCGACCCACTATCTCCAATCAACATGGTACTACACGGAACAGAATAGTTCAAATATGTAGGTTCCGGGTACGTAGAAAATTGAGTGTAATTACAGGATGAGGGAAAGTGAGACTGTAAAACTTCTTGGGACAAAAGAGGGGCAGGGTGATGGAGAGATGATGACCATAAAGTAGGCGTAGAAGTTGGAAATGTGTGGGCGTGAGGATTGAATTGACATTGTGCATACGTAAATGGTTGGGGCTTTCTCGTATAAGGAGAGGACTCTTCTTTATTCGACTCCACATAAATGTCATCTGCATTCTGCATTCTATGTTTCCCTTTCCTTTCCTCTCCTACGCCTGCACCTTCGTGTTCATTTCTCTTTACATTGTCAAGCTCTATACTGGAACTGAATCCTGGTATATTGCTTCCTTCATAGTATACATGTTCCGTACCTTCTAGGATTTCAACCCTTTTTACTCGTTCTGGAACTGTTCGACTCGTCATAGTACCGCTCGTTCCCGCCGACCGGATATTAGCACTTGACGATGAAAGTACGCTTTCAGTCAATAATGCACTAGCATGTACGTTAGTTGGGTACGTTTGTGGAGAGTAGCTTGTTCCTCCCGCGGAACGCGTACTAGTCATCTCATAAGAATCAAATTGAGTGGGAGAATAACTGGTCGAGGTAGTTGAGGTTGGCGGAGGAATTTGGGAATGAAAAGGTTGATTAGAGTAGGACGTTACAGGTTTTCGTGGAGGAAGTACAACGTTGCGATTGCTTGTAAAGTCTATTGACTCGTCGTCGTTAGGATTGCCTTTTGACTCTGCATATTCGGAGTTTTCAATCGTTGAATGTTCTATCTTTTCCACTACTGGACGTTTATATCCGTCAACAAAACGAACCACCCACTGATTTGATGATTTGGTTAGAGTAAACTCTTTGTGATTCTTTATAATTTCTATAACTTTATATTCCGGATATTTTCCATTCCAATTCAAATGAGCCGTTAACGCAAATACTTCAGCTGGTTTACTCTCTACAAGAAGATATTTTTTTATGAAATCAACTGGTATTATATTCGGAGGATATATCTGATGTGAGACAAATATGTCTGAAGCTGCTTGAGAGAAAGTGAATTCCGGGAATTTCTCCAAAAAGTCAGTTAGTTTTGTCCTAGGTGGGAGACTGTGCTTGCCAAGATAGTCGCCCAGAACAGAAACTCTTACTGTTCCCTTGTCACGAAGATACTTTCTAGCTCTTCTTGCGAGTTCAATTTCTGTTGATTGAACGCCTAGGTTTCCCTGCATGTCTCGGAACTTGAATTCGGAAAGTCCGGCAAGGAAATCTTTCATTCTAACCTTTGGTGTAAAACCTTCTCGTTTCAAATAGTCTGCTAAAGAAGACAACTTAGAAGGACCCATTTCCATTAGGAATACTTTGATGTACATCAAGGTATTCTCATCAGTCGTACTGAGTCTAACCATTGTGTCGTTTCCTACTCTCATTGTCTTGAATTCTTTTCTGTATCTAATGACTACTTCAGAGAACTTCATAGGCGGATTCGGTATGTGAGGTGTCAGCATTTTTTCTAGTTCGGCGACGGTCAGTAAACCATGCTTGACAAGACATTCGCGTACAACACGGAGTAGATATTCTTTACTAGATCTTTGCCTGCTGTATGGTATATGTGGTTGGATGGTCTGAGCTTTAGAGCCTGGCAATACTTTAATGTAAGTTATCCCTCCCGATTCGATACATTCGAATGAAGACTTACATCCCCTTAAAAAGTCTTCTATATCGTCTGTAATAGCATTACGAAAACTTCTAAGATGTATTATTAGCTCAGGCAATGCCACGCCTCCTTGTAATCCGCTATGTTTGGCTAGATAGTCAACGAGTAGTCTTTCTGTTTGAGTAATTCTACTCTTTGCCATTGTTTTTGTATCCTTTGTAAACATATGTGCCATTTTGACAAGCCTTACGCAAGCGACCCCGTTGTCGGTGAATACCTCGAATATGTTCCTATTATCGCGAAGTAATTCTCCAATTGTTTGGTCAGTCAAGCATTTCTGCGAATTGAGGTGTTTTTCTAATTCGTAAATTGTCTCGGCATACGTGGTTTCAAGGTATTTTTTGGCGATGGCAACAGCTGACATATAAATAGAATGTAAGATGGTGAGTATGTAACGTAAGCAAGTATCGGTTCATGGTGTGAGCATCAATTAACGTGATTGCCGTTCTTGTCATAAAAAATATACTCATACCATAACGTGATCCATTCTCAGCGTTTCTAGAAGGTCTCATTGACGCGTCTTCTAAGCTGTCATCACTATCAATATCGTTGTCATCTTCCAGATCATCTTCTAGTTCGTCTTCTAGCTCATCATCATCCATATCACGAGGAATTTTATAGTCCTCTCTCATACGATCAGGTAATGTTTCTCCGTCAGTCTCCTTCTTCCTCCGTTTAACTATGGCAGGGCCCTCGTCTTCCTCGTTCAATTCGAATTCGTCAGCATATAGTCGTAGGATTTCATGTAAATCATCTGAGCTGATAATCAGACTCTGCGTTTCCAGCCATTTTGACAGGGCTTCGATATCTAGAGCCCAGAAATAGTCATCCGCAAAATAGATTCTTATGGCGCCGATGATTGGTTCTTTATTTATTTCTTGACTCATTTTGAGAATTTTTATAGGGCAGAAACCATAAAGGAAGAGTGGAACCAAATAATAAACTTGAGAAAGGGAGCAATTGAGGGATTAATTGTCGTGGTTTGTTTGCGGCAAAGTTACAGCCTCCTGCAGTAAAGAAGTGGGGAAGTAACAATTTCACCGGTGAATGTTTGTTGACTATTTATCTCAATTAATTTTTACTGTGAGTATAAAAAAATTGACAATGGGGATGTTGTCATACTTAATCGTACTCGTTGTACCACGCTAAACAGTATACAACGCGTAGTGTTGCACAGTACAAAATAGGAAGGCTGTATTTGATGTTTTAGGCAATTTATTCGTTATTTGTGAAACATGATCTACAGCGATCCGCATTCAGCTGCGGTAATGATGCAATTTTTTTTCAAAGGCGCAGCCGATGTTAATTTGTCAAATTATCCATTGCTTTTTATAGACATTTCAGATCATTATATAAATTCAACAACCTCAAACAACCTCGATGACATTCCGTATAAACTGTATTCGTCATGGACGTGCGCAGAATATTGGTAAGCAATGGATAGAGAAAGGTTATAATACGAACAATCCTGATAATATATTGCGATTCTGACATTAATATCTGCCATTTATTATAGTTAGTAGGACTCGGTAATCATACTCATCCTAACACTCGTCACAGTGTGGGTTTCCTGGCAGTGGATTACATAGCAGAACAATTAGGACTTAAGTGGACTCGTGATAAAAATTATATTGCCAACGTTGCATCTACTACATTATCAATTGATCTTCCGCGAACAAAACAAAAAAAGCAAAAGGAGAAGAAAGCTGTTCGAATAAAGGATTTGCAAGAGAGTAACAAAAAAGTTGATAACAATGATATTGAGAACATAGCATTGGACGATAATGATACGAAGGAGAATCATGAAAATAAGAATGAGAATAAAAGTGGGAGTGAGAATGGGTTGATCGGGGTAAAAACCAAAAAAAGAGACATAGAGCAGCCGAGAGTCGAACCTATCAGATTGGAGATGACTCTGATGAAGCCTGGTTTACTGATGAATCTAAGTGGGAAATCCGTTGGCAAAGCAGGTAACTATCAACCTATTTTTATACACTTATCGGAAAAGCTATCGATAGTTAATCAACAAACCATATATATACAACATAAGTCACAACAACTTTTGTATCATTTTGAAGCATAAAATAAGGAAATCCATTTCATCGACAATCATTTCATCGACAGTACAGTTCGTCTCGCCAAAAGTAAATTTAAAGCATTAATGCCTCTAATTTATGCTTTAATACTGCTTTAATATTCTATCATTATAATAGGAATTGTAAAGATAACGCGGGATTATGAAGTTAGTAATGAATAGGGAATTTACGGTATTATTGGTTATCTTTACAATTCCTATTATAATGATAGTTATTAAAGCAAAATTTAAGCTGTCGGCGAATTGCACTGTCGATGAAATAAATGAACCGGAAGATGATATACGCACATAATACGATTTCATCTTTCTAACTTATTTGATCGGGCATAGCTTTACAGTTATAAACGGTTGCTGATATATAACAATATTATTAAAAATGCAATCAATTGGCTTCAAAATGATACAAAAATTATTGTGATATACAGGTCTTAAAGAAGATTTTTTAATATGTTCTATTTATTGATTATCAAGCTGATTCGATACTTTTGTCCGATGCTTATGACAAGGCATCACTACGTGATTGTCCGCCATTAAACTGACCCATAAACCAATTTCTTTGAACCGAACTCCTTCAATATAGTGAGGAACCTCCACATTTCACCATCGAATATCATCGTAATACATGACGATATGCAGCGAGAACTTGGAAAAATCAGTCCCAAGTTCGGGGGAAGTGCCAAGTAAGCGATTGCAAGCAAATCAAGTCTGTTATTGCCCCCGGCATTTCTTTCGCATTAACGAAATTTTTAACGCCTTTTTCAGCGGACACAATGGAATAAAATCAATAATAGAATGTTTGCGTACGGATGTAAGTCAATAATTGAGCCCTTTCTTACTTGCTAATTTGAGTATGTGCTAAAGCAAGCTCCATATATACTTTTGATTACAGCAATTCCATAGGTTACGGATAGGCATTGGCAGACCACCAAGTCATATTGATGATCGCTCACATGCGGTTGTGTCCTCATACGTACTGCGGGCATTCACTCGTGCAGAGAAGGACATGTTATTGAATGAAGTATTCCCGAAGAGCAAAGATGAAGTCATAAGACTCTGTACAACTGGGACAAAATGAACATTGTGATTTTTTTTAAACAAAAGTAAATCTACATAGACCTAATATAAGAATAGATGTCAAAAATAATATAGTTTTTAATCTTGCTGATGGACTTTGCGTGGCAACTCCTGATGGATCAATAACTAATATTTAATGCTTTTTTAATATTTGCAAAATATTATAAAAGAAGGGGTCAAAGCTTCCAACCCACAAAAACAGCTGGACTTAAATACTCAATCCCGTCAAAATTTATATTAAAAAACCCCAGAAGTATAGAGTTTAAAGGATAGTGTGCAATACATGTCACGATTACAATACCCTTTATTGTAATTAAATGCAATTAAGTTAAGTACCCTTGTCGTATATCATAGCAAAAAACTTGATTATACTAATTTCTATCCAAGGTGCTTCTATCACATACACAAAGTGTTCCTCTCATCTTCTTTGTATTTTATGAAAGCGATCAGATTCTCATAAGCCTCATCTGCACGAAGTCTTTGATCGCGAGCCTTCCGTTTATCTATTGATTTGGCCTTAAATGGAAATTCAAATTTAGTATCCACAAACGCACGTTGATCCAAGAGCCCTGATCTTATCAAAGAGACACAACACGCTTACCATTTTGCCAACAGTTCCAACCAATCCTTTTAAAACTTCGAGGTATCCTCCGTCTACAAAGACTGGTCTATCATAGTCATATTCAATATCAGCATATATATCATATACTGCGTTCAATGCTTCTACTGCACAGTCGGTAGACGTTGAGCCATCGGTTAAAAGTAACTGGAGAACACTTATAAGGAAATTTCCAATCGTCTACAAAATAAATAAAGAGGCCATGAATTTGATGTATAACTTTATTCGACTGAATGGCATTGCTATCATATTGATACTATTACACTTACTCTGTTAGCCTCAATAGCATTCTGTCTTCTTGCTATTGTACCCAAAGTGCCAATAATCTTTACTCTCAAACTATCGGATCTCGTGACCAAATACCAATTTATAAACTCGTTTATTTCACTTTCCGACACGGGCTATATAAGACATTATATAACAGTTAGCATTCTTACAACATTTATTTGGTCATGAACCACAAAAATCTGTTACTCACCACATAGCCCTTTAGTCCTCTAGCAACGCTCCATGCGCATCCAATCAGAGTCTCAATCAAATTCCTTCTTTCTTCCAACCCCTCTCCCTGCACACCTTCATTCTCTTTCGTAACGCCCAGCACCTTCTCGAGCCTATCTCTCCCACCAATACATTCTTTCAACCTTTGAATCAAACAAACCCATAATTCCTCTATTTCAAACTTTTTCTCTTCAAACCATTTGAATCCCCCTGCAACCTCAACTATAGTTAACAGGAAATTGTTCAAACACTCTACAGCTCTCAGATGAGTCGTTGACATAATTGTAATTATTTTCCGATGATGGATGCGAACAGCATCCGGGGCCGTGTCCGAGAATGATATGGATGTTGGCGTCGACAGAGCAATTAATTTTGGTGTAAGATCATGTGCGAGTGTCGTGAATACTGACAAAGATGCTGAGGAAAGATCGGTGAGTGCCCGAGAATAATTGGTATCAAGAGTAGCGGTGTCGAGTAGAACTCTTGAAACCGATGCGGAGGATTTTATCGAGTCTGTTGACATTGCGTCATCATTATCCTGTGGTTGCTCATCATTCTCGTCATCTGATGGAAGCGTGTCTTTTCCGTTATCCTCATCAGCTGAAGAGGTTTTACCATTGACCAAATTTCAATAAAAGATATCGGGGAAATAGAGGAATCATGATTTATATCATTACCATTTGGACTGCTCTCGGAACATATTTTGGCAACCAGTTCGAGTGCGCGTTGGGTAATTGTCAACCTTGTCTCAAGGGCTGCCTGCTTTTCCTAAGTATAATTACAAAACAGTAGCCGTTACTATATTTATCGTCAAGTCATTTCAAATATAGATTCGATTCTTACAAAAGTTTTGTCGCATGATTTTGGTTTTTCCAAATCCATTGCGGATGCTGATGACTCTTCTCTCGTCCCTTCAGTATTCTGTATGTACAGAAATTATTTATTAAGATGAATATACAACACACCTTACATAATCCGACATGCTTACATTACTTGTAATAATAAAATTAGCATCCGTCCTAGCTGCTTCTAGCGCGTCTGATACAGCTTCTGACGCTATTTGCTGTAAATTTATATCTAAGCACGACAGTAACAGGGGGAGCGTCATCTTTTTCATTTCTGTTGCTGCATCGCCGACATTTGCAGGACTTTGTAGATTCGATAAAATACCTTAGTGTAAGAATTACATGTCAATTAGCAATTAGATGTTTGATCAATATTAACAAACTCGTTGATTTAATTACCACATGCAAGAACTCTGACAAGCAGCCAGATATATTCGTCATATTGTTGAGGTTTAATGTAATCGCGTGCTGGAGTATTAATTACACTCGACAGTAGATTTACGTATTGAGGGTTGTCATTAAATCTTACAAGTAAGTCCTCATGCTCGTCTGTTATGGTATATAGACACTGGGCTACAAATGCGTAAGTAAAAATATGCATAAAAAAGTCTAGAGTAATTGATGAGAGTAAAACTTATCGAATCGTACGCTACCTGCAGCAAGAACCGGTTTAACGGGTATCTTATTAGATTGGGTAAAAAAGCTCATGAGGAAGGGCAATACATTCATATTATTAACCGCAATAAGGGCCTTCGATGACGATTCGCTTAAATTAAAAAATTAAGTATGAATTTCATTTGGGACTTTATAAATAATCCATTATCGATTAAGGACATACTAACCATAGTGCCGATATGATATAAATTATATTTTCCGCCAGGTCCCAAGCGCATTTTGGATCAATGACCATGGTATCGGTCTGATCGTTGGTAGATTGTGTGTCGTCATTTAATAATGATTTTTCAATTGCAGTAGAGGTCTGATAAACAACAGAGCAAAGCTATGTGTAAGTCTTGATTCGTTTTTGTATGCTACATACTTTCTGATAATGCCAACCTGAGGAATCAGAGCCATCAATGGTGTCAACACATCAGCATTATATAATTCAATACATGCATCATCTCCAGCTGTCACTGCCAAGTTCCTATATGATCATATTTGAAAATGCTGTCATTGTGTACAAAAGGGCACTGATAATTAGAAGCTTACCTCAATGCTCCAACGGCTTCAACAATAACATCATGAACATTATCTGTTAGACGCTCAATCAATTTCTTGGCCAATCCTTTTGATAGCAACAATTTTCTGGTTGTTTCATTAGTCGTTACGAGATTGGACACACACGCTGCTGCCCACGCTCTTTCCGTCGCATTAGGGCATGAGAGCTATAAAAAAAATCAAATTTTTATTTAGTCATGTACGATGGACAAGATAAATGAACAATTGGTCATAAAAATTGAAAGAAATTGGATAAATGCGTGCAGAAAAGGATTAACGCTCACCTTGTCAATAACGGGTATTATGACCTCTAACTGTTCCTGATCTGCAGCAGGCAAGGGAGAAGACCTGACTTTGTTTGGCGGCCGTTTTGTTTTACCCATATTAATAACTAGAACAGAATGAGAGAAATTCACGCGATGAACAGAAATTTTTGCTACAGTTACACAACGGAATCCTTAAATTTCAACAGACTAGGCTGAATGAAGCTGATTTTGAATATTTAGATTAAATTTCTTTAGTATTAGCAACAAATTATATTTCCTAAATTGGATCTGTAGATATAGATAATCAACCAACTTCTATATTCCCGTTAACAATGTTATACGCTGAGGTGGACGCGTCGACCGAACTTCAAAAAGAAAAAGAGACTTCAGTCAGTTATTTCTTATTATGCAGTTTCTTTTGGTCGGCAGTCTTTAGTAATTCCTCTTGTTCTTTAGGCAAGGGAGTTGCAATGGCTACTGAATACGGAACTTCCTCCTGTAATCCAAGACTTGGAAAAAGCATTAAAGGTGTCTTTCATTAACATCGTTATTGTGCATTACATAAAGAAATTATTGTCTTATTAAGAATGTCTTTGTTTTAGAAATGTTACTCCATGATGAAAAACGAAAATGAGGGTAACGACTCTTTTTTCGAATGCGTTCCCAACAGTCTTTACAAACTTTCTGATTTCAAAGATAACCGTTGCGTGATTTAGTAGAATCGGTCAGGAGTACATTAGCGATAACATCATCAAAGTAGGCACGTTCTGTATACTCGGATTGCGATTAACTACAGCTAATACTATAATACGCCTGTAGCAGCGATGCTTTGAAAGGATATATCATGTCAAGTGGAAGTAACATCTACAAGGGGGTTAGTAGTCATCCAACGGAGAATTGAAACTATTCATCATCATAACAGCTGCCTTAGTTTTCCACCTCCTTTTTAGGAACTCCAAATTAAACTTCCGAACTATAATCGCGGTAATATGGTCAAGGCGACTATTAATTCCGAGAAACCCTACTTCATCGATCAGGTGCATAAATACATATAGGTATCTTTCATTATGGTTGATAAAATTTACTCATTCGATTAAAATTTTAGCTGGGTGATGCACAAAACTATCTTGTTTTGACGTTGGATCTATTGGCGTCTTCTCATTTGCCGTACACAAAACAAAGTGCGATAGAGGTTAGTAAGCAAGAGAATGTGGTTATCAAACGGATACCCTACAATTAGCTAACTTATGTCATATGAAGCTACTGAACGATGTCAGTAAATATGTCAGCAAGAGTAGATCCGCATTGACCAACGTAAATGAAGGAAACCTCTTCCCTTATAAAATATGTGAATCTCAAGTATTTGTCAATTTCATTTAATAAATTATCTTGTTAAATACTTTACACTAATCGCTTTGTACCTTGTTAGGTATTCAATTCAGCATTACCAGATGACCTTGCAGTAGAGTTTCACGTAGAAGGCGCGGAAATTGTAACCAGTGTGTACGTACTACAGTATCATGCATCCCTACCATCTAATAAACTCAACATATTGAGTGCACACAAGAATCATCACAAATATCAGTATCCTTTATATGCTTCATTATGTTTTACATAAGTTAATTAAGGTAATATCTCTTGACCATTGCTTCTACATCTTATAGTAAATACAAGGATATCTATGTAACTATCATTGACGAAATTGTCGTCCGCTCACTTGATCCGAGTTTGGAAGAAATTGGAGCAAAGCTGAAGGAAATAGAGCAACAATGTTTGTCTTGGAGAAAAAAGATCACTGTGTTATAACACTAATTAGACATAATATATTTAAAACAATATAATTTGTTATTCATCGTCGGGTGAATCGTCGGCCTGTGTATTTATCACTTCATTTGCACTTAATGCATGGTGTCTAAACGTTTGCATAGGAATCAAAGAAAAATTATGTTTCGGCGTATGAATAATAAGCAACATCATGTTAAATGCTCAATGGCAAATCATATCACATTAAACCAATTCGTTACCTTATTAATATTTCCTCGACAACATTAGCATCGAATTCGCGTTCTCCAATCTCGTCAGTTACTTTGACCAGATTGGCAATTAGGAGGCCATTCTTGTATGCTAGCAAGGCAGGTAAACCAACAAGGTCAAATTCAACTTCTCGCGCTTGCACACGAAGAAATTTCACACTGATATACTTTCGCGCCAAATGTACCAAGCATTCGTTTAGCACACGACATTCTGGAATCTCCTTATTACGAATGAGAACTATTATCGGTAAGTCTACGACATACATAGAATTGGACGTCATTATTATCAAATCTTACATTTTCGTACAAGTGCACTATTACGGAGACGTCTGCTCCTTCGTTATCGATAGATTTGACATATTGACTTGCTGATATCTCTCTCAAACTGCCAAATAATGGTCCAGTTCGTTTCCTCAATGCTGCCTTCTGAATTTCCGACAATCGCTGCTCCCTATACCGACGTAGTACCTCTTCTTCATCGTCCGAGCTCATATTCTCCAGCTCTTGCAGTAATTTCTCGTCGGCTTCTTTCTTGGCTTGATCTTCACGATAAGTCGTAGTCGTTGGAGCTTTTGAAAGCATTCTCTTGTTGTGAGCGCTGATTTCGGCTGCTTTGCGTTCTCTTTCCATTTTCATGTAATGAGCATGATCTGCCAAGACGCCTTTTGGTCCTGTCTGTCGGCCTCCATGTTGTGATGGAACGGTTATTGCCGTCTCGGCTTGCTACAGAACCAACTGTATGAGAAAACAAAACCTGCGACAAATGTAATGATCTTGGTGGCTTCTTACATTAGACGTTGAGTCTTCTGTATCAGAATTACCAGATTCGTCTGACCTCTCTGGCTCCTTTTCATCATCCAAGGAGGCTCGAAGCATACTCTCAATTAGAGGATCCATTATTCAACTAAAAGAAGTTAGTACCACAAATTCCAAGAAATATTGCAAGAAGTTTTAATACCTTCCTATTTAGGGTATGTGAAATGCATGATCGCCAGGAATAGTTATAGTATGATTCATTATCATATGATCGGCGAATAAAATGTGGTGTTATTTTTGATCACGTTACATCAGTTATGTAATCCATTGTCGAGTCCTCATTTTCACCACGTGCCGACGTAGATTTACATAGCCAGTGGAAGAAGTTCAACTATCACGTTGGGATGACATTGTTTCGACGGCCCGGACTTTATCAACTAAAAGTTAACCAGAGGATTTTATTCAAGAAGTTTCATTGACTGCGAAATTTTTAGAAAAGTTTAAAAAAACTCCCCATTCTAGTAATCACTATCAAGCCTATGAAAGAGAAGAAGATTTCATAATACTGTTAAACTTAATGCTATTTAAAAAGGCGTGTAAACGAGGTTCAAAAGGACTGTCGATTTTCCTCTTGATATAAGTTCCTTGTTTAGTTAGTTGAACTTTATCAACGTTTAAGGTACAAACCTTGTATTTTTTGTTATTACACGGTACAACTTACTAAATTAAATCTTTTTTAGAATATAAAAACTGAATCTTAAGTATGGATACATTCGCAGACGAAGTCAGAGTGGTATTGAGAGTAGAAGGGGTAGAAGTCCGCCGTTATAGGTGAGAATTTTTGCTGAGTATTTGTTGAGTTGTTGTGTATCCGAAGTTACGCTGCCACTAGGTGTAAATCGGAGAAATTGAAAGCGCTTCGTGGCCACAGCTTGCGAAAGTCGCCAGTCAGGTACTCAGCCCTGGCGTACGGTGGACAGCCTGCTGTGAACGTTCAAATCTTCGTTACCGAAAAGTTGCCGTGCTCCGCCAGAACTGTGGTGAATAGGATACACGATATATTATACCGTGCGCCGCCAGATAATATATCTTGATAATGATGATACACATACTCACTTTCGATAATTTAATAGGCATGAACCGGGAGATGGTGGTGTAGATTTAAGTGGGGGCTTTAGGAAACGCACAATAATAATACAGTGTAAGGTAAATATTGTTGTTTTTCTTCCCTTTTTATTTCTTATCTATGCGTTAAAATAATAAAATTCTTACTCATATATTATTGTAGGGGGGTATGAGGGTGAGAGTAGGAGATGTAATTGCACTGGAGGGAGATAAAACAACTATCGGTATCTTAGTAGCTCGATCCGAACATAGATCTATAATTTTAGCGCAAAGAGGGAAAGATATATTTACTAATAGCGCAAAAGATAGGGCAAGGTCGTCTGAGTATAACATCATCCTAACGGATGAATTAAATGTATATTTGATCAACTTTATCGAGTCGCATCCGCTCGATAGCTCTAATAATGGTGGATGGAGACAAACGTGTGACCGTCTCTAACAGATTCACAACCTATCCCTACAACATCCTCCATTATCTTTTGGTTGCGTTAATTCTCTTTATATATTATTTTCATCATGTCGACATCATCCGACAACTTAGTAGCAAATGTAGGTACCGTATATATCAATCATCAGTTGATGCATTACACATGCGATCTGAGAAACACACGTAACTCTTGAGTAATAGAAATGGGTATTAATGACTACGTTACGTACGCGAAACACTTTTTAAGCATGGAAGAATCAAAGTGGCAATTAGTGGTCATTTAGCTACTTGTAGAATACCTGTTTGGTTGCCGATAAAGAACGTGCTTGCTTATTATTTATCAGTTTATAAAGTACAATGCAATATATTGTATAAAAAATGTTGATGTAAAATAGCTTGCAATCCAATGCGACGCAGATCTAGCCGTGAAAAGTGACTTAGATTACAATAGTTGTCCCTGAAATAGGAATAAAGCTTAAACTCGAGCATATCCTCGTACGTATGCTCTACTACTATTACTATCATATTGGGATCAAACTTGGAAAAACCATGTGGCAAAAACATTTATGGTGTACATTGATTTCTTCTATAGAAACGTCCGATGGCATACTCAATAATTGTATTCATCAATAAAGTTCTTAACCATCTGTTTACTAGAATAATATATCAGTCTTGTAAAATAATTACAAATGGCCTATATATTTTTTTTAAAACAATAATGTAGACACACTTTGTACAGTAATTGTCTGCTTATAACTTTGAGTTGTAAGCTTCCTCCGACAATTTGAATCTTCTGGGTTGCAGATTCCGTTAATATGTTGATTGCAACTAGCAGACATAGACAACGTATAAAAATAAATCGCTTTTCATATAGCCCAAATATAACATGGGAAGTCCAATAGTTTAGTCCAAGCAGTTTATGTGCTGCACATCGATATGATAATTTAAAGTAGACAGTTCCGTATAATTAAAGAGAGAGTCTCTGCAACGGCTAATAAACAAAAGGGATGGTTTTGAATCATGTATAACAAGCGATCACATAACAAAAAGATAAACTATTATACTCACCTTTAATTAGTTGTTGTTCTAATAATAGTTCTATTCTTGTGTTTCGGATGTCAAACCCGTCATAGCGGACTAGATTATGAAGCACTATAGCGAAGCGATTTACGAGGCTCCTTATAACAGAACTGTAACACCTTGGAGATCCATGTGATGTAACACAATAAACATTCTCACTTTAACTTGAAACCTTTTTTATTCAAACCATGTTCGTTAGTTCCAGGGATCAAGGATATGCATAATCCAGCAATTGACAACTTGGTTCAATCCTCCTTGGAGAGTGAAAATAAATACTTAAGACTTGAATGGATTCCTTA
>CAJVPI010000993.1:0-18341 GCA_910592345.1 Paraglomus brasilianum
GGAATCCATTCCAAATAGGCATGATTTGGTGAGTTTGTTTGTAATTGAGATTTCTTAATAAACTCATCGAGTTGCTTGTTGCTAGTCCGTCCATCGGATAATTGTTTATGTCCACAGATGCACCACACGGGATTGCATCGGAGTATTCCACATGAAGAGCAGAATCCATATCGGAAATAACAGTGGTAAAAGAGTTTATCGGCAGCCATGTAATAGTTATCTTTATACCTGATAAATCCCATTATGAGTCCGTTGCGATAATAAAGCCAGGTGGAATATCGTCTATATTGACTGACATCATTATTGTACTTGTGTGTTGGAAGTGAGTATATTCTGGCAAACTCACTCACAAACGTTGGCGTACATTCTTCACTACTTCCAAGTGATAACAACATTATCTCATCGTTGTAACGACGAGCGTAATGGACGTTGTCAATTTGAGTTGGCTTTATGTCGGTAATTTGTGAGCAAGGAATCCATTCAAGTATATACTCATTTGGTAGGGAGGATTGAATCAAGTTGTCAATTGCTGGATTATTAACAGTCCCTGATGCTAACGACATCGTTTGAATAAGGTTTCAAGTACAATCACTGAGCAAGTTTAATTGTGTTGATTTCCAAGATAGACAAGCAAGATTTCAACGATGGCGGCGTAATTCCCGTGATCGACATTTGAAAATCACTATGCTTTAAGCTTCTCCATCATTCACATGGAAAGATGGACCATACTTTCTCGTCGGCGCCAACTATTGGCAAGCGATGAATCTATCCATGTCGACAGGAAATAGAGCAAGAGTACTTCAAGATTTGGAGAAATGGGAATCATAATGGCCGGAAGCGAAGAACCGTTCAGAATGAAACCGCGGCTTTGATGAAGGAACCAAAAGTGTATGATGAGAGTGTATTTGAAGGTAAACGGAAAGGCAGAATTTTTTAATGATTATTATGTGCTTGTGTATTCAGGTTTGGATCAAATGAGCAAGTTCGATATGGCCGCCACGATGGTTTGTATACTGTCACTTTCTATTTAACCAATACGTTATGATGTTTCCATTAGGCGAGATAATTATCTCTTTTCTCGTTCTCTTCCCGTTCTCCTATATTTGCCCCAACTTTTTTATCCAAACTCAAACTTCTGGCAATAGTCTGGCGGCTTTGCACAATACGTATCTTCCCGACTTCACAGCCTTTGAGCTCTTCGCGTTTCGCTTCTATTCCGATCCTTCCATCTATCCGGCTTGCCAATCACTTTACCGGCATCACATTAGGACAGTCTCACACGGAGAAACACCTTTAACGGGAAATCATACAAGGAAGATCCCGTAATATTCGCATGGGGGTTGGCAAACGAACCACAAATAGTTTGGGAGATAATGGGAGAAAGAGATCGTCAGGACATGGATCGAAGAAAGTGCAAGGGTAATCAAGGATCTGGATGCAAATCACTTGGTGATGACAGGAGCCGAAGGGAAGAATATTTGGTACGAAATAACATGCTAAGGCATATGGGTAGGGAATATGAGAAAAAGTTGTGCTCATAAACTAAAGGGAGGGAGGCAAGGATATTGTAGAGTTCAGGAATGGTATTGGAGTACTACGAGAACTCCCGAAAAACTAACGCAGAATGACAACTGATTATTAAATTTTACCCCTTTCATAGATTACGCAAAAGTGCTCACGTTTGGGTGGATATTACGATTCAAATGATCCATCAACGGAGAATTACTCGCGAGCAGAAAATTTCATGTTGAAAAAACGTTAGCAAATGGTCTACGGAAGAGTTAGAAAAACCCGTATATCTTGCAGAATATGGTAAGAAAATATTCTCCATATCGGGTTTCCATCGTCTATTTCTCCTATCTTTGATCCTATCCTCCAGGGCTTGCAAGAGACGGTTGGCTCCCTGTATCCAAATACTCCCCATCAGCATCGACAATAAATACTACAGTTCACTAATGAACAAAGTTTGTCGCTCGAGAAATCGCGCTCTTTCGGTGGACAGGCATTTGGGCGTATGCTGGAATTGCGAGACCGGAAGATTCGCCACTTCAATGGTTGGTGATCCGCGTAGGTTTGGAATAATGAAATGATGCGTGGTGGGAAAGAGGGTGGGAGGTATAAGATAAGGAGGAAACATAGAGTGAGAAAAATCATGCTGTGCCAGAATGTATGAGTTAGAATGTGTTTTTAGCTGCTGGCTTGTATTCGGTGTACGATGCTGACGAAGAAACGTTGCATAATAAGAAAGCATTCAGACGATGTAACAAGTTGGAGGAATGATATAAGCTGTGAAGCACCTCTATTGACAACGACTTGGATTTGTCAATTATACTTTGAAGAGTGACCCCCAGGATTGATAACATAATATAATACTTTTACACAAAAACACGTTCATTGAAACCCAATAACAACAAACCATTTTACATGTCATCATACCGCGGGGGGGTCTAAGAGGATAGCGGCCGTAGAGCTAATCTGCCAAACTCCTCATACCCTCCTCTCGTTGCATAGATATAATCATTTTCAACCATATCTCTAGCATTGTCAACATTTGAGTTATCAACTGCGTCTGCTTCTTCCTCTATAATTATCGGTCGTTATTGGTACTGTGCACAACTCGATCAATGATTAAATTATCTTCGCTTCCGTCTCTCTTATTTGACATCCCGAACATTTGAAAGATTTTTTTATAATATGAATGCATTCCGTTGACGTCGTACCTTCTTAGTTGTATTTGCATAACGAATATTTTTGTTGTCGCGTATAGGCATTCTGTTTTTAGATTAATTCCCTAATGCACCCCCCTGTACGGTACCCCATAGTATCCCCCCTGAACCAGTGCAATATGGTAATACGGTTCGTTTAGCGAGGTGTGGAGAGCGGACGGTGCAATTGACCAAACGATGTATTTGGGGGGCCCGTATCAATAAACTACCAAAAAAGGATAACTTCGAAATAATGTTAGTTGAATATTTGTCGATTAAATAATTGCCTCCATCACGATATTATGAAAGTGTCAGAAACTACAATACAACAAACAGTGTAGAGAATTCAGTTAACAGAGATTAATCTATAAACTGTATTTGAGATATTCAAATAATGAAATTAATTCTAATAAGATCAGACGGAAAGAAGTATAACAGAATTAAAGAGTTTTTCAGGCAATTATTGTTATTGATAATATCCCCCATTGAAGGAATTGCTTGTTAGTTTTAAATAAAGCCAAGCGGTAAAAATTTTGATTCACTTTATGTATATGATACTAGTATTGCACAAACCCGCGTCGTGCCATTTTCTACTATTTAATTATTACCACATTTTCTCGAAACGTTAATAAGAATATCAAACGAAAAATATGAAACGTGCTGAAAGCGATAAGGTCATAATCACGCCATTGTTAGGAAATTAGATGCATCGTTGTTCGAATTAATCATTAAAAACTAGTGTTAGTATAATAGTCAGCAAACATCGGTAACAATATACAAAGGAATATAAATAAACATCATTAAGAAAAAAACCGATGCAAAATTAAGTAAAGAAAACGCGTATTCAAAGAAGAAAAAAGTATTTCTTTGCAAACGTATGGAGACAAGCTTTTCAGAAAATGATAATTCGACGCTTGGGTGAGTCAGTAAAAAAGGTTAAACGCCAAATTTATTAAACTATAAAATAAATCACACGGCAATTTTATGCGACAGAGAATTTTTCACATATACTAGACCTTGGATTTTTTTTTTTCGCAAACAAAAATTTTATCACACTTCTCACATACGCTAGTTTGCACAAATATTATTTTGCAAAAATAATATATAACACGCGAAATGCCTATTACTATCACTGTCTTGCTTTATCAAAGGAAATACAATTGTAACGCTTTTCCTATCGATGTTAAGAAAAACCAGCTTGTTGGCCGCCTCAAAAAGCTATTAAGATAGAAAAACTTCGATGGTGTAAATCCAAACAGTTTAGGCTACGGAAGGCGAAATCCCGGACAATCAATTGAGCATTCTCTCACTTTACGTGTGCAACAAAAGAATACTGGAGTGATAAACCGTCTAAGAAGGAACATTCATGTCATAATTACCCGTGCCAACTGCTACTTTGAGCAAGTATTAGGATTAAGGCAAGAAAACGCATCATTGCGGGAATCGTTAACAAGTCTGTGTAATGATGTAAGAATTGAAAGGCTTTGTGAGAAAATTTCTAACAAGCCATTGCATTTACGTCGTCGTTAGCCCGAAACAGAAGGCAAGCAAGTGGACTGTAAAGATTAAACACGCGGCCCTCATTTGCAAAAAAAAAGGAAAAATAATTTATTTTCCAAACTCGCATCAACGCCTCAATTCATACCATCCAATTCCTACCTATTGACACCCAAAAGATACTCTCCCATAGGAGGTCTAAAAAAAATAAACTAGATCTCCGCTCGAATTATAATATCCTAATCTATCATGCACATATTCAAACAAATAGGTTGACGGTGTTGTGCCAACCATCACGGGAGAGCGATTGATAATCTGGCACTTGGAATTTAGCTATTCTCGAGCGGAGCATGGCTTCTCCTATCAATAGTTAAACTACTTGTATAGTTAATGACCTTCAAACTTCAAGGCTTCTACACTTACGACTATATTATGTCAAGAAGCGATACTAATCCTAGATAATTTAATTGTCCTCGAATAAATTCACGATTCCTATCGTGGGATTGATAAACACGTTCACAATAGTAATATGCCACTCGGATAATTACGGGACAAGAGGCGATTAGCCTTCGTCGATATAGGGATTAGCGCTATACTGATCAATTCAGAAAACTAAGGTCAAAAGTGTATATCAGAGTAAATGTATTACTCGTTCATGAACAAGATAATAATAAAACTACGTCTTGATTGTCTTGCTTCCGATTTACAGCACTGTCAAATGTCATTGCAGCGCAGCATATTTCGTCTACTATGCTGATCCCCACTCGGTGTTCGACTAATGCCGTCGGGGTTACACAAAAATCAGAGAGAATACGTCTGGTTAGCTAATTTAGTATTAGTATTATCAACGGTCCACAAAAAATTCTGACTATTGCACAATTGTATTGTATTGCAGAAAACATGGTTTCTCCTATCTCTGAAAATGAAGTAGAAGTAGCTGAACAAGAAAATGCTAGGGCACAATATAGTCTTGCCTTGTGTTATGAGAATGAAACTGGAGTAGAAAAGGATGAACAAAAGGCAGTCAAATGGTATAAAAAAGCAGCTGAACAAGGACATGCTAATGCACAATTTAATCTAGGTAATTGTTATTGTCTTGGAATTGGAGCAGAAAAGGATGAACATATGGCAATTAAATGGTATCAAAAAGCAGCTGAACAAGGACATGCTGATGCACAATTTAATCTTGGTAATTATTATCGCCTTGGAACTGGAGTAGAAAAGGATGAACAAAGGGCAGTTGAATGGTATCAAAAAGCAGCTGAACAAGGCCATGCTAGTGCTCAATTTAATCTTGGGTGGTGTTATGAGAATGGAACTGGAGTAGAAAAGGATGAACAAAGGGCAGTTGAGTGGTATCAAAAAGCAGCTGAACAAGGAGTTACCAGTGCTCAATATAACCTTGGTTTATGTTATGATAATGGAACTGGAGTAGAAAAGGATGAACAAAAGGCAGTTGAATGGTATCAAAAAGCAGCTGAACAAGGACATGATAATGCACAATTTAATCTTGGGTGGTATTATGAGAATGGAGCTGGACTAGAAAAGGATGAACAAAAGGCAGTTGAATGGTATCAAAAAGCAGCTGAACAAGGAAGTGCTTATGCACAAAGTAATCTTGGTTGGTGTTATTATTTTGGAACTGGAGTAGAAAAGGATGAACAAAAGGCAGTTGAATGGTATCAAAAAGCAGCTGAACAAGGAAATGCTGCTGCACAAAATAATCTTGGGTGGTGTTATCATAATGGAACTGGAATAGAAAAGGATGAACAAGAGGCAGTTGAATGGTATCAAAAAGCAGCTGAACAAGGGGATGCCAGTGCACAATATGATTTTGCCTTGTGTTATGCAAATGGTACTGGGGTAGAAAAGGATGATCAAAAAGCAGTTGAATGGTATAAAAAAGCAGCTAGACAAGGACATATTGATGCACAAGTTATTGTTATTCTTTTGGAACTGGAGTAGAAAAGAATGAACAAAAGGCAATTGAATGGTATCAAAAAGCAGTTGAACAAGGACATGCTAATGCACAAAATAATCTTGGTTGTCATTATCACATTGGAGTAGAAAAGAATGAAGAAAAGGCAGTTGAATGGTATCAAAAAGCAGCTGAACAAGGAAATTCTGGTGCACAAAATAATCTTGGTAATTATTATTGCCTTGGAACTGGCATAGAAAAGGATGAACAAAAGGCAGTTGAATGGTGTCAAAAAGCAGCTGAACAAGGAAATGCTCATGCACAAAGTTATCTTGGTTGGTGTTATCAAATTGGAATTGGAGTAGAAAAGAATGAACAAAGGGCAGTTGAATGGTATCAAAAAGCAGCTGAACAAGGAAGTGCTTATGCACAAAGTAATCTTGGTTGGTGTTATTATTTTGGAACTGGAGTAGAAAGGGATGAACAAAAGGCAGTTGAATGGTGTCAAAAAGCAGCTGAACAAGGAGATGCTAATGCACAAAATAATCTTGGTCGTTATTATCAAGGTAGTCTCAGATTGGAAATAAATTATCAAAAAGCTTTTGAATTATTTCAGAAAGCTGCTAGGGATGGAAATTCTTATGGACAGTATAATCTTGGTCAGCATTACGAGAAGGGGTATGGAGTGAACAAAGATCTTAAAAAAGCAATTAAACTGTATCAAAAAGCAGTCAGTCAAAAAAATGCCTTTGCACAAACTCATCTTGGTATATGTTACAAAAATGGAATTGGAGTAGAAAAAGATATTCAAAAAGCCATTGAATTGTTCCAAAAAGCAGCTGAACAAGGGAATGCATATGGACAATATAATCTTGGTTATTTTTATGAAAATGGAATTGGAGTAGAAGAAAATGAATGCAAAGCAATTGAGCTATATCAAAAGGCAGCTGAACAAGGATATATTAAGGCACGAAATAGGATTTATATTTTATAATATGATGATAAATCTAAGTTAAAAAAGAAGGTTCAAGAATTAAACAAGTTGTATCAAAGCAAAAAATAGCCAAACAAAATAAGTAAAAAAGCTTACAAAATTTTGAGTGGCAGTAAATTAATTATATGTATTATTAGCATTAGTGAGCTTAATATGATTACATTAAACCCATTTAGTTTAGGTTATACTGTATGAGCTCATTTTAAACATTTGAAAGGTTTTAGCATTTTGTTTTTTTAATAACCACTCCACTGATTGAATTTTAGTAAATATAACGTCATTAGATAATCTTGATATAAAAACATATTAATATTGGCAATTGTTTGTGTCCATTTGATTAATTATGATAACAATTGACTTTTTTTAATTTTAGGCCTCTTAGCAGCTCAAACACGCACTTGAAATTAGATAGCTTTGCGTTAAAAGCGTATTATATTTTAATCTTTTTAGAATACAAACTAATATTGTTACAGTCGGATGGTCTGGGTTTTGGGAGAGCGATTAATCTTTCGCGTAGGGGTGTTCTTCCGACCGGGGGATGTTGCCAGATTAGCTTTGTGCTACCGCCCTTATTACGGTAGTTGTTCAATTAAGACTGAATTCTAATATACAAGTGATAATTAAAAATGCGCGCTTCCTAACTCCATATTTGAGCTCCAATCACTCGTAATTCCAAATAAGGGTACTTACGATAGAATAACAACAACAATTATTCTACCGTAGAATCGAAGGGGAAAAAATCTTATTTAATAATTAAACAGGGTTATCTTTGATTTGGTGTTCCGACGTCGGGGATTCGTCACTTGCCTCTAATATAACTAATTAAACAATAATCGTTTTCAATAATTAATTATAAGCTCTCTTCCTCAATTAAGAGTAATAGATCAGCGGACAACTTATACAGCTTGATGGAGCCGTTTATTAGTGTGTCCGGTCAAATAATTAATATTTCAGCGATGAAGGAAAGTAAAATTTCGATTCAAAGGGAATCATTTATTTGATTATTATTTCCATGGAAGGTACTTATTATTGTAGCAATGACATGAACAACATGAACAACATAAGAATTCGACGATGGGATAAGGGTCGCTTATATACCTTTAGCGACGCTCAAAAATCGAAACGGAGCTAAAATAATTAAATAATTGTAATTTCTATGAAGACCTAACCATATTCTAAGTTAGCTAATGGCGTTTGTGCTGACACTCAAAATTCGACACGGTGCATCTGACACTGAAAATGCGCGACGCCGCACTACCATTCTAAATTAACATTAATCATGGGGTTTTGCATGACTGCGGAGGAAGATATTGAATTGCTTATCTGAGTCATTAGATCGGCTTGCCGTAACAATTAATAGTGAATGCGAACAGTTAATTGATAGAGTTGTGAGAACGTTTATGTGGTGTTATTATATCGTTAACATGACTAATAACAATGCGTACTTACGAGTGTGTAATAGAGATTGCAAGCAAAAAGATTTATGGTAAATTACGTATCCCAAAACTGTTATTTTTATTTTATTAACTATGAACGTATAATGTATTAAGTTTATTATAAACAGCGTATATAGACTATAGAATAAAAATAATAAATTTTGTGGCGCATACGCATTCTCCCTCCTCTGCCTATAAATGTAACTGCTGTTCTAAGGGTGGTTGGGTGGGCGAAGATCATGCTTATATCAGATAAAGATAAAGATAATAGTAAGGTAAAAAAGATAAAGATGAGGTATAAAGATAAAGAATAGATATAAAAAATGATGATATAATAGCAATTAACAATTAACGAAAAAGGTAATACGAGGTTAGTGGGAAAATGTCGCTTTACTGATTATATTCGCATCTACCACTAAGATTAAACAATTTTACAGAAATGGTAAGACTATAGTTCAGGTGATGAGGACAAAAATTTACTTTACGTCAACTTTGTTAAAGGTAAACAATTGTTTCATCAAATTATTTGTAGCATCAATTATGTGAGTTTGCCATTCTTGTACGGATGTATCGAACCAGACTAAACGATTGATATAGTAAACATTAGTTAGGGTATTTCCAACGTCGAATTCTCCAAGAATAGACGCAATACATTCTATTAATGGTACTAATATAAACTATTGCTATATTGAATTACCAATAACAAGTGTCAAAATCGAATATTTGGAAGTGATAACACAAATTTCGCAACAAAAGAGTAATAACCATATAGCCATCTGATGGCTTATGAACCATCGATAGCTCAATACCATGTTTGGTTAAAGTTGCCTTTCAAGCATATAAGAGCGACTAACTGACAAGCAGACTGCTGATACAGTGGATAAACTGAGTCAAGTTATCTCAAAGATCATGTTGGTGAAGTTTCCTTAGACTCACTACAAATCATATAGAATAGAGTACGGCGCTGGTTATGTACGGGCAAAGCAAAAATCAAGCAAAACTAATAAAATATTAATCTTACCAGAAATCATTGAAAATAACAAAAATTAATGGTCTGCTTGATTATGCGCGCTGGCCATTTGATCAAATCTTTGTTATATTAGACGACAAAATTGCATATAAAAAAACGGTACAAAACCAACACATTTGGGTTTTCCATGTCTGGGCTTTTTATGGCTTCGCTTTATGTATAGGTTTACAAAGAAACGTGAAGCAAAAGGAGAAAAGGAGAAAAAAGCAGAAGTGCTCGTTCCGTGAAAATTTCATCAGCAATTCTGATCTTCGCCGAGAAAATCTTTGATCATTATCACGCGTACAGCCCCCTCCAATAAATGATGGAGTGCCACAAAATTTCAATAGTAAAACATATAAAACCTATTTAGTTTCCATGTGGTGTTTCATTAGTAATTACTCTATTACGTATTCTCTGAATTTAAGAGCGTGTGACTCCTTTGTCAATTTTTGTTGTCTTTATTATTTTTTTAAAAATCTCTCCTGCTCTTGTATACTATGTGAAGTGCAATAATTTTTGTATGGTTCTGAAGCTAATTGATTATGCTTTTGAAAAAAAAAACCAGTAAATTATTATAAATTATCGTTATAAGTTAATAGCTCGGACGAAGTGTGAGTATACGTGCTATACATATATAATCATATATTTTCATATCGTGATTTAAAGACAGCTGCTTCAACTTGCTACAGCTTAATAGTGATAACTTATAAAATTTTATTGTTATTTTTCTCGAAAAGCATTAGTACACAAGAGCAGGAGATATTTTTAAAAAGAAAGACTTTTACTATTAAAATTTTGTGTCACTCCATCATTGGGCTGTACAATAGACACTGTGAAATTATTCACGTGAATCTCGTCACGCGCCTCAACAAAATGTATATGAATGTATCAAATAAATTTTCTCGGCAATGCGCCTTCACCATCACGAAAACTGTATAGACGTCTAATTGCTGAATAAACGCGGTGTTTGCAATTGTAAACGTTTTCTAATTAAGCGCTTATTTGGTCCATTTCATTTAACGTTAGCTCACTTACATCCATACCACTGTATGTTGGGTCTAGGCAAATTCTGCACATTGCATAAGTAAACTCTATATTAGTCCCACCCAGCCCTCCTCTCAGCTCTTTGCCTTATGACGATATTGTTCAGATACGTTTCATCTCCTTCTTCATTGCTTGATGGATCATTGAGATGACGAAGCACCATCCCACTAGTACATCAGAAACAATATTGTCAAAATGTGACATAAATCGTTAAATGGACAATATAATTGTACTTACAGCAGCCATATCCGATAGGGAAGCTTTCTTGAGAAGGGGAAGCTTTGATTTGGATACTTGAAAAGGCGCTTTTTTCATCCTTATATTATTCAATTTCTACCATGTCTCTGATGGTTATCATATCCGCCTTCAATCCAGTTGCCAATGACACATCACGGAGTTGCCGACAATGATACCGAGCCTTTGGACAGCTTCAATGCCCATAGCGGATGAAAGTTTTTTACCAGTCATTTTGGATAAGCTAATTTACGCTAGTATCGATACCAACCTTCCTCTTTCTTTTGACACCAGCTGTCACTAATGGTATTGATGTTCTGGATGATGTATCGGAGACCGAAGGCGTTGTGGGTGATAGTATATCATCAGAAGTCGTGTCAGATAATCGTTTCTTTTAAACCTGATAGCAATGCCTTTGCCACTTGTCACTTGCTTTGTTCATAGTGAAGTCGCGGCATTGTTAGATGAACGTAATTGTCTTTTGCATGGTTGGCGGGATTGAGAAGGGTTTGTTTGATTGATAGGGAGGGGTTTCGTTAGTTGAGTTGATATTGGAGGGAGTGAATGATTTGCTTGTTTCTTTATTGTCATTTTCGACCGTCTTGAGCTTTTTGGGCTGGTTGTTTGTATTTGTTTAGAGTACAGCTCTCTTTTCTGAAACGGATGATGATGGAGGGTGTAGTGGATGGGGTGTATTTGAAGTTATGAAGTTCTACACATAATTTATCTTCGTGTACATCCAATTCTCCTACAACGGAAACCTTGAAGCCCAATTTGGCCTTTTTTGTTCGTTCATATAAAAATTTTTTTGATACATTGTAGCGAACAATTATGTCGAATTCAGCAAACAGTGGGCCACTTCCAGAAACGTATTGAATAGCCTTTACGGTAAAAGTCGTCATATTATGATATATTTGTGCGGTTGTTTTTATGTCTCCGATGGCTCGTAGTAGCCAAGTACGAGCACATGGCATTAATTTTGGTGCTTTGGCAGAGACGCGACACTAGAACGCATTTACCTACAGTGGATATGATGGATTTTCGTTAAAAAGTGTTGTAAATATAATCCAATTTGAGTACCTAGATTATTACTTGGTCACTGAGATTTGTGATGTCATGCAGTTGTTGCAAGCCAATCAGAATTTTCTTTTGGTACATGCGGATTGGTTCTTTGAGAAAGACACCAATTCGCTTTAAATGGTTTCGTCTCTGTTTTGTCCTCGACTTTAACGTCGAATATGTGAACAGCAGTTGAATAATGTGTACAAGCATGGTTGGTTTGTATTTAGTTTATATGATATTGGTTATTCAGTTTAATGTGAAATTTCGAAAGTTGTTATTGATGGTTAATTTTGAAGCGGCTTTTTATAGGGAAGATAGTTGGCCGAAGTCATATTGTAGCGATATATGACGTATTAATTAGTTCATTTTTACGATTATGGGGAGAGGCAAGGTGGCGTATGGGTTTCATTTATGTCATGATAAGGCAAATCGATGCATTGGTTTGTTTGGTTTTATGTCTACTGAAAGTGATTTGGAAGAAAAATGGCGTATAGTTTTTATTTTACGCTATAAAGTTGTAACATAAATGCGACGCCATGGGGATGTATATGACGTATTTTGTTGTTTTGTATCTTTAAATACTTACAGTTTTTAATGTACAAACTTTCTAGTGTGATATTTACTTTAGACATACGTAATCTGTTTACCAACTGCATTTCCATATTAATATAGGCCTAATCTGTTTATTGATTGTGATGATGTGTTTATTAATTGTTTGTGTACCATAATAATAACATATTTGGTTGACCTACACGTGGGTAAATTAATGCAATGGATAAATTTTATAATTATTTGAGGCTAAAACTAGCAAGTATGATTGTAATACAGTCGTACCCCTTATAGTCCGCCAAAAAACCGGTGACTATAGGGGAGTGCAAAACTATATACAGTCAACTCTCTTTATAATTACCGCCTCGGGCTGGGCAAAATCGGTCGTTATATGCAGCGGTCGTTATATGTAGTGGTAGTACAAATATATATTATGTAATGTCATTATTGTAATAAACAGCAGGCTTAAATAAAATTTTCAAAATATCACTATTCTGTTGAATGGTGTACTGTTAACTTTCCATTAGCATAATTTTGAATTCTTTCCTCTCTCCTTTTTATTACAGTTTTGCGCACCCGTTAGCTGTTTTCTTGTCCATTTCATTGTGAAGAGTGTTGGAGAATATCCTGATTATAAATTTTACCTATATAAAAATTATTATCGATTGTACTACCGATCACTGTAAAAAGAGTTTCACAAATGTATTTTATAGTATACGGTAATTTGTTTATTAATTGACCAGTCGGTCGGACTTTTGTATAAAGAAATACTAAGACTGGTCGGTATAAACAGCTGATTTTAATAGCGATTGAAAGTGACAAAGCACATGTGATCATTATAGGGCACCAGTCGGTATAAAGAAGGTCGTTATAAAGAGAGTTGACGAAATCATTAAGTAAATAACTGTATCATGATCTTATGCATAATATTGCTTTCTTCAACCGCATAGAGCTTATCATATTGCCTAAACGGACAAAAATCACTGCCCTAAATAATTACTTGATTATCGCAAGTAAGACTTTCTTACCATATACTAAAGACTAGATACACCATCTCAATCACGAAGAGATTGTTAAACGTCTATCAAAACATCCCTGCGAATCACACAGAGAAAAATTCCGTATAACTAATAAAATGACAAACCCGTTTCTCCAACGGCTGAACATAACATATATCACTTCTCGAAAAAGGAATCCAGCATTGTTTTTTTTTACTCTCATCTATCAAACATTCAAGAACAGATATCTTACGACGAAGAACAGTCAATTCACAATTCATTCGAGGTAAACACTTTGTCAGCTGATTGCTCCTGATATCGGATGATGCTTTTCAGATGGATTAATGCCTCCGTATTAGACACCGGTTGTCTTACTTCTTCGTTCTCTTCGTCAGAATCTGAAACTTGACTTTACGATGTTTAAAAATCTTGTTAGAAACCTCCTTCCCTTCAATAGAAAGCCACTTATCTTTTTTATTCATTATTTTACTGATAGTCGATTGAGATTATAAAGTAATTTGCAATTTCGTTTTGTTTAAAAGTCTTGTTATGCATATGAAAAATACAAATCTCATTTTCAAGTGCATCACTGATGAGATGTTCTTATTGTTTTCTGTGACATTTTTTTTGAGTGAAGAAGCAACGCCAAACCTTAACACATAATAATCATATGCCTGTAAATACTTTGTTCACGTGATGTGACTAAAGAGGAGGAAATTTACATATATCTGTTATTAGGAAGAGTGTGATAGTGACTATAGTCAAAATGTGCCTAAATAGGGGTAAATTTATTATAAAATCGGTTGGTTCCAACAAAAGTGTGACTACATGGGGGTGGTAACTATATAGTAGGTGCTTATAAAGGGTACGACTGTACTTGGAATAACGGTAAGCGAACGTCAAGCGAACATTCGAAAGCGACTTTTTTTTTTCCCGTGAAAAAAAAAAGACTTGACAAAAAAATAGCAAGACTTATGTTAAAAAAAATTACTATAGCGAGTCGTTATCAATATGTATTTATCCTTCGATTATAATTTATCTTATTTACTATTTTTTTTGTCAATAAACAACAGAACAAAATGCTGTGGCACATTTAGTCTTTTGGTTATGAGGGGTACGATACAATATATGAATATAAAATTGGTCGCATAAAATTTCCATAAAACTTACCAGAAAAGGTAATAGAAGAATATTACTTTGGGAAAGATGCTCGCAAACGGCGAAGAATCGACATACTAGGTTAAGATCGAGCATCAAGTGATGAAGGCGAAAATTTGCTATACGGTAAAAAGTTTTTGACGATAATTTGGATATAGTAATAGGGTTGGAATATCAGTCAGTGGAGTATAGTGGAACTTCGGGACAGCACAATTTGACAGTAAATAACCTACTGGCTGACACACTGTTACCATTCCGGTATCTGGGGTCCACCCATTAATGCGAGAGTTCTAAATTTAGCTGGATATACTGTGGCAGTCCCTGGTGGAGTAACTGCTAATAACTTTGTTATTTATTTGTATAGGCTACAACAAATTGTTTTAAAAAAACAGGTTTAATAGTAGGGAGTTCTGATGTCATTGCTATCGTTATGGATGTGGCGACTTGTTCTTCGAAACACAATGATCAGATGAGTCAGAGACTCGAAACTCGCAAGTAATACAGTATATACACTGTTAAAAACAGTAATACTAGTTCATTATTTTTCAGGTATACTAATTAGTGCCTTGGCCGAGATGAGGGGGAAAAAATGTATATCAACTAGACGAAACGCCTAAAGAATCTTTGACACAAATAAGGGGTAACAGACAGATACACCCCCGAGTGACCGTTCAGATTATTAGTTTGCGGGGGTTTGCATAGCGGAAAGACAAATATGGTAATCAATCTTACGCTTGGTAATAAATTACAACGAATGTTCAAGGAATAGAAAAGCAATCGGTATATTAAAAATGATGATCTTGTATTAATAGGTAAGCATTTCGAGCCGAAATGGTAATTAGTTCAGACTAGTTGTCGCAACTAGCTCTAAACAATATCAAAAGAACGTTACATTTAAAAAAATGGCACCAGATAAGATTCCAGATATAACTAAATTCACACCAGAACGAAGTACAGTAGCTGTATTTGAGGATCTGTGTGCTGAATCAAAGAAAATTCAAGATCGGATTGTTCCTTACTTTATTAGTGGCATCAATATTTTGCCCATATATGTAAGCCGAAACCCAAACGCCAGAAAATCCTCATTTCTACATCATGTGTGTTTTTTTAAACAGAAATATCGCTTTATTATTAATTAAAAAGAATAATATGTTATAGCATAGATTTTTATTCGAACATGTATCTTGATTGCAATAAAAAACTTTTTCTGGTGTCTGTTATTTTTTGTTAGTATAAGAGTTTAACAGTGATGCAAACAACACGACAGCATTAATGAATAGAATATACATATTTTTTAGATTATTTAGATACACAAGAAATCTCTTCCGTTAATTTCGTCACGGAAGAAATGTCTTGCATTTGTTCTCATGTTGATTATAACAAATTATAGATAGTATTACCTTGGATATTGTCTTCATGTCAAAATTATTTGACACATGGTCACTTTTTTTAAAGCTAAATAGAAACATCAGTATTTTTCTCTTTTAAGGACATCGCATTCTGTTTGTGATCTCCCAATGAAATGTACGTTGTATTGCAGATCAATGCAGTATCAAGGTGAATGTCAGAGCTTGAAAATACGACGAGCTCAACGGTTTTAATAAAACCCAATCTTTTCACTTTCTCGTTGTCTCAGAATAATTATGGTTATAGTTATACTATTATTTTATATTATATAATATAAAATATAATATACACTACCATTCTTGTATCAATCTTTTACTATATATGGGAACGTAATATAACCAAATCGCCGTCCAAATAAGTAACGAAACCGTCTATAAAGGGTTAACACATGAATAAACGTGTGAGGCAATCTTATTATATTAGTGTTGATTTGACCCGATACTTATGGATGCAATTGAATATTTTAGATTGTGTAATGTTGATGCCTTTCCGTGTATTGCAAATGTGTGCAACATCGCCGCAGTATCATCAAAATCTTCGTTGTACGGCATCAAACTCTTTGTTGTACAGATAAGTTCCTTGTGATATGCCGGAGTTACGCAGAAATGAGGATGGAATATACGTCGTAATTAATACTAGTCTCCACACTAGTAAATTTTCTAACAAAAATGACTTCAACTATCTCTGAAAGTGAACCAAAGGATAATATTTCAGCCGAACAAGGTCGCCTTGGAACTGGAGTAGAAAAGGATGAACAAGAGGCAGTCAAACGGTATCAAAAAGCAGCTAAACAAGGACATGTTGGTGCACAATATAGTCTTGGGTGGTGTTATGAGAATGGAACTGGAGTAGAAAAAGATGATCAAAAGGCAATTGAATGGTATCAAAAAGCAGCTGAACAAGGACATGCTAATGCACAATATAATCTTGGTAATTGTTATTGCCTTGGAACTGGAGTAGAAAAAGATGAACAAAAAGCAGTTGAATGGTATCAAAAAGCAGCTGAACAAGGAAATGCTCATGCACAATATAATCTTGGGGTATGTTATGAGAATGGAACTGTAGTAGAAAAGGATAAACAAAAGGCAGTTGAATGGTATCAAAAAGCAGCTGAACAAAGACATGCTAATGCACAAACTAATCTTGGTAATTGTTATGAAAATGGGACTGGAGTAGAAAAGAATGAACAAAAAGCAGTTGAATGGTATCAAAAAGCAGCTGGACAAGGAAATGCTAGGGCACAAAATAATCTTGGTTGTTGTTACCACATTGGAACTGGAGTAGAAAAGGATAAGCAAAAGGCAGTTGAATGGTATCAAAAAGCAGCTGAGCTTAGACATGCTGGTGCACAATATAATCTTGGTAATTGTTATTGCCTTGGAACTGGAGTAAAAAAGGATGAACAAAAGGCAGTCAAATGGTATCAAAAAGCAGCTAGACAAGGAAATCCTAAGGCACAATATAGTCTTGCATTGTGTTATGGGAATGGAACTGGAGTAGAAAAAGATGAACAAAAGGCAGTCAAATGGTATCAAAAAGCAGCTAGACAAGGAAATGCTAAGGCACAACATAGTCTTGCCTTGTGTTATGAGAATGGAACTGGTGCAGAAAAGAATGAACAAAAAGCAGTTGAATGGTATCAAAAAGCAGCTGGACAAGGAATTGCTATGGCACAACATAGTCTTGCCTTGTGTTATGACAATGGAACTGGAGTAGAAAAAGATGAACAAAAAGCAGTTGAATGGTATCAAAAAGCAGCTGAACAAGGAGATGCTAATGCACAACATAATCTTGGTAATTGTTATTGCTTTGGAACTGGAGTAAAAAAGGATGAACAAAAGGCAGTTGAATGGTATCAAAAAGCAGCTGAACAAGGACAAGCTAATGCACAATGTAATCTTGCCTTGTGTTATGAGAATGGAACTGGAGTAGACAAGGATGAGCAAAAGGCAGTTAAATGGTATCAAAAAGCAGCTGAACAAGAAAATGCTAGGGCACAATATAGTCTTGCCTTGTGTTATGAGAGTGGAACTGGAGTAGAAAAGGATGAACAAAAGGCAGTTAAATGGTATCAAAAAGCAGCTAAACAAGGACATGCTAATGCACAAATTAATCTTGGTTATTGCTATCACATTGGAACTGGAGTAGAAAAAGATGAACAAAAGGCAGTCAAATGGTATCAAAAAGCAGCTAAACAAGGAGATGCCAATGCACAAAATAATCTTGGTTATTGTTATCACATTGGGACTAGAGTAGAAAAAGATGATCAAAAGGCAATTGAATGGTATCAAAAAGCAGCTGAACAAGGACATGCTAATGCACAATAT
>CAJVPI010000994.1:0-18337 GCA_910592345.1 Paraglomus brasilianum
GTAGTATTTATACGAAATGAGGGGGAAGACGCAGTTTATGGGATTTATTAAAATTGATTGGATAGTTAGACAGTATACTGACCGCAGCCACATGCGGATGCTAATATATTGTGTATCAAGCAGGAAATTTACAAATCTTTACTCGTGGCATAATCCAAACCCAAAACACGATCTCGTTTTAATTAATTGTTAATTTCTATATTGGTATTAGTATTAGTCATATTGGTGTGATTATGATGGGACATGCCGATCGAACTGGCCATTATTATTAAGCGCAAATAGTTTTTTCCTATTACCTAATATCTCACAAACTCCTGAATATGTACATCATTCAAATACTCGTTGTATATTACCTGTGAGACATGATTATGTCTTGCACCTGTAATAACGATTACTATTACTATCAGCTTTACTCATTTTTATTGTTATTTAATAAGTTAACATTCTATTTTATTTATGTGGGCTGTAAGTCGTTAATTTATCTTCTGCTGGCTATGCTGTGTTTGAAGGTTTACATCATCCCCGCTGCATCTACAACATAGTCCTACATAATAATATCTGTTACCTAATCGTCACTGCACGTCTCGCGAATGTCGTTCTCACACTTCTCCAGACGAGTTTCATAACTCAATAAGAGGAAGTCTTTGAGATTCACTCCCAGATAACTATTAACACTACGAATTTATATAAATAGAATCATATTAATACCAAGTAATTTAACAAGAGGTTGTCATTCTATGCTTACTAGTATGAAGATAAACATTACGAGTTCGAAGTTTATCCTACTATAGTGCCGAAGTCGGGCTTGTTCCTTATCATTGTGCACTCATCAGAATTTTCCTCTAAGGATTACCGTGAATCGTATGAATCGTATGAAGTTACTTTGTTGATCTAGGTCATAGAATCATGTCATACCATTTACATAATGCGAGTTTACTTCTTGTACTTCATGATACGTCGGGATACTTCGACCATTTACAAGCCTACCAAGGCCAGCCAATTTGAGCATGCATACGGAAATTGTTCAATTCTTAATTATCCTTCGCCATAATTTGATTCGTGGTTTCATTATCCAGATTTTACGTCTAAAAATCATAATGTCAACGATAAAAAAAAATAATGAGAAAACTAATCAATCAAATAGTCGTAACTACAAAAAGATTGTCGGCTGAGCAAGATAATCTTATTTTGCAGAAACAACTTCAGCAGCCTTAGTATTGAGCATATTGAGATGGATGATAATTCGGTCAGTACGGATTTACCTCTCTCTCTCTCTCCTCTCTCTCTCTCTCTATAGAAACTCATCGAAGAGTTTCTTCTAAAGATGTCTCACAAATTGATATGAAAGATTGTTCAATGAAGGACGTTGCGAACCTCCTGTTCCCGTTTCAGTTGTATTCCCCCGGAGAAGAAGCAGTATTTCTGCCAAGGTACTTGTGACAGCCAAGTATAAGCGGTTTTAGGACAATGACAGAAAATGATATACTGTATATAATCCGCGTTAGATGGTGAAACGCCAAGCTTTTTTGCGACATTTCAAAAATAGTAACTGCGTCACTTGACAAAGCTGTGTCCTTAAAATGGAAGGAAAAACGTATAAGTGTTAGATACAATGGAGCGGCTTACTGTTGTAACACCATATTCTACTGCTTTCGCAAACCTTAAATGATGCTTCTGTCCAAAAGGGTAGTGTATATTAAGATATTCTCGTGAGCCTTTGTAGACAATCTGTGCGTACTTCTGGCTCACGTACATGCTGGTACCCGTCTAATTACGGAAATAATTCGATCGTGTACATTTCAAAAAGGCGACGACTGCAGTCGAAACCTAGTTAGGTTCGAGATACTATCTTCTGGACGCCTTTCCGATCACACACTTAGTCACAATATACTATATGATGGAATTAAAATGACCTTATTCCGTGGCAGCGTTAGCGGAATGGGGGGAGTATATAGGCATATACAGACAGTGCACACTGTAAAATTATATTCTAATATTTTTATCTATTTCGTTCACTTCGAAGCAAAGTTTATTGTATAAAGTACACAAGAGAGCATATACATAGTTTTAAGTTTTTTATCTTACATCAGTAAAAAGAAGACTGTTTATCCTCATATATAATTCTGGTACGTCCTTGCCGTTGAATCTACCTGTTCGACATTGTGTGTTTGCTGATCCCAAGGCGCTACTGCATAAGCTCTGGGAATAACCGGTATCGGAGCGCTTATCTGTCTAGTCAAATCTCTCCTTTTTTGTTTAGGTTTCTTATTTCCTCGAGATAGTGTTTTAGTATGTCGTACTAAATGTTCAGTCTCACTACGTCTCGAAAGAGATCCCTCGCTGCTCCTCACACTTCCGTTCTTTTTTAACCATGAGAGATTCCAATTGTTAGACTTGTCCAAAGCCTTGGCAAATCTTTCTTCCATTGCGGCTTCGCGCGCAGCAAATACTTGTTCTTTTTCTTCTATCAATATCCATTCACATTCGTAATTGAGATCTTTTCGCGGTTCGATGAATACCCAGTCTCCCCAATAACCGTCCGTTGATTCAGTTGTGATTTCCATCCAAATGTAAGGAAATATATCGTCTATAGTCTCGATCGCTAGGTGAGTAGTAATCTCCTTTTGAGGATCTAATAAGCACCACTCTTCCAGCTGCAGACGTTCGAGAATGTCTTTGTCGTGAATAACATCACGAGAAACAAAGGAACTAGTACGCTTTGCATTTTTAGGCTGGGGACGACGACGGCGGAGGGTAGCCACTCCCTTGGATGGGTCCTTGTCCGAGTCTGAGGAATCAATGTTTGTAGTAGACCGTCTTCGCTGTTTCCTGAGTTGTTTCTTGGATTTTATCTTATCTTCATCCAGAAAATCTGCGCAACTATCCGAAAGCGAGGGCGTCAGAAGAGTCTCGCTTAAACTAAGGTCCTGAGATATGTTATCAAACGAGTTACGGAATCCATTCTGTTTGAATTCATCCCATACCAAGGTTTTGGGACGGAATGCATTTGGTTCGAGAGTTGCGCGCTTTAACGGTGTCCAAGAAGCTTCATCTTCATCCTCTGCTTCTTCGGCGAATGTCTTGGTGATTTGCACATTGAAGATATTGTTGCCATTGTTGTTTTGGAAAAGCTCTTGCAATACGTCTGAATCTCCCTGCAGTGCATCCTGCTGCTCGGCAATTAATGTTCCATATTCATCTTTGAGAGCAAATCTTGTCTTGAAGTTGTCAGATAAAGTTGCAAAACCATCGCGTTGAACTTCTTCCCAAATATGGTCGGCCGTGCGACGTTGTTCCATTGTCATCATAGAACTTGAACTTACAATCGTTTCTCGTTTGATATTGTTCATCATTTGTGGTAAGAGATCGTAGACACTCTTTCTTTGTTCGCCAGGGGTATGTCGTGGAACCGATCTCGTAACTCGTAGCATGCTTGCACGTCTCTCATTAGAACTCGATGCCACTGTTTGTTGATAAGCCTTGAAATCATCTTCAGTGCTAACAAATATAGGCGCAGTTGATACCTTTCTAATATCGTCATAGTTATCAAGAAGCATAGTAAGACGGGGCGGAAGTTCTTTCTCAAGAGAACTTTCCCTCAAGTAGGCCAGGAACAGATGGAGGCATGCGTTTGCAGAACTTGTATATTCTTTGTAGGCATCGTCAAAGCTCGCAAAGGCTTGTTTATCGTCACGGATAATACACAAAGCAAGGCACTTTACAATCTTTTGGGCCGACATCTTGTTAATGTCTGAGTTTGCTGTTACGTCAGCACATAATTGGAATACTTCAACGAGAACATTGCGATTTGGCAATGGTATGTACTGGAGAAATTGGGTAAATGAGCCTTTGTTGGGATCAAAATCGTATTCTACATATATGGCAAGCCGGTTAACATATGCGTATGACAAGGCAATCGATGATGTGTGACAAAAATAATACCTTGGTCAAATTTGACAAATTCTTCGTAGTACTGATAAGGCACAATGATTTCTTCACAATGTCGAAGCGCCCATTTTAGGGTCGAAACAACATTGTGAATATCTGCGCTCGCTAGCTCGGTTTCATAGTCAATTCGGTTATCGCGTAACAGAAAGTTAATAAGGTAAGTGGCCTCTTCTGTACTGTCGCCAATATTCTGTGGTTTAAAGATATCGACTTCGTGCAATCCTAAAAGTCAGAACAAAACACGCTTAGCAAGACGTATAATCTTCACCAATACTTTACGATAATTTACCAAGTTATTCAACCTACCTCTTAATCGTATTTCATCGCTGCATCTCTTTACGATCAAGTGTGTCATTTCGATGGATAACTTTTCCATGGTAAATTCATTTCTCGATGATTTGCTATTCTCCCGTTGGAGACTGTTGCTAAAGGACCTCTTTAAACTTCCCCTACTCCTGATGCTGCTGGAAGTATCCGAGAGAGTCCTTTTGAGTTTATCAGAATTTTTTTTTAGAGTATTCCTGCGAAACATTTTGTCAAAGTCTCGGTATTAAAGTCTTTTGATATTAAGGGTTGGGAAGGGGGGGCTATCTATATAATGGCCTTTTAATATACAAATACAAATTATTTAAGTTTGTCTAAACTTCCATGTGTCCAGCAAGGAAGTGAAATGGGTTCGAAAAGGATGAGTGGAAATTCGTTATATTTCTATTTTTCAAACCCCTCACCTGTTGTGACCCAATATCAAGCACTCCTAGGCTGTGTACAGTTGTTTTCCCTCATCGGGTAGAATCAAGGGTGATCTTTTTTAACTGTACCGCATCTCGCATGCCAGCAACGGAAAGGTGTAATGTGATTCGTATATTAAAGCCAAAGTTAGTGGAAGAACTTTTATTACCAAGTGTTACAAGGAGTTATGCACAAGTTCTAAATGTTTCGAATCTTGTGTCCAAATTAAAAAATTCAACAAAAGTAAAACGTGGGGGGGGGTTGATCCTAACAATTGATCTTTTTTAGGAATATATTACCTACAATGGTTTATTTTAGTGCACTAGTTTATTTGGTGACGTCCACTGTGTACGGTTTGTGCGTGAGAGTCGCATGTCAGATGACGTCGACAAATGTCACACTAGTCACTAAAGTCACACATCAACCTTGCCTGTCCAAAAAAACATCACGAAAATAAGAATGTCTTCGTTGATAGATTCGGATTATGTTAGTGAGAGCAGTCTGGCAAATCTGCGGCTATACAAATATGCATCTATCGATAAGTCGCCATTCTCGAAATATATCTTGAGGCCGTACTGGGATCGGGCAGTTGAGCTATTTCCAATGTGGATGGCGTAAGTCTTCAAAAGAGGTTGTTGGAATTGGATGCGCCAATTTCCAGAAGGATTATATTCGTTAGATCTTGGATCTGATCGGTTTCCCGGCTCTGGTGAATTTTCTCTCTCCGTGTAGGCCAAATTTAATCACTCTATGTGGCCTAGGATTTATTCTGGTGAACCTTGTTTGTGTAATGGTTTTCTTGCCAGACCTTGTTGGACCAGGAGCACCCTGGCTTTATTACAGGTGAATCAATGATTTGGTCTGTTACTATACTCCGGAACTATTTACGGTAATAAATTGAATAGTACCCCGGATGCAAAGAAATTGGTATACAAACCAACCAAATTATCATTTCTCTCCATTGATACTAATAATAGCTTTGCAGCCGGCCTCTGGTTGTACCAGACATTTGATAACGTGGACGGTCGTCAAGCACGTCGGACCAAGAGTTCTTCACCGCTTGGCGAACTTTTTGATCACGGTTGTGATGCATTGAATTGTTCATTTGGGGCCGTCGTACAGGCTGCTGCAATGGGACTCGGTCACTCTTGGTACTCTGCATTCCTACTGCTCGTCACAACTTTACCATTCTATTTATCGACATGGGAGGAATATCATACTGGTATTTTGTACCTTGGTTACATCAACGGACCAACAGAGGGTCTTGTGATCGCTTGTATTATAATGATCTTGAGCGGTATATTTGGTGAGTGATTACGATCCGTGATCTGTTCGTGGTCTATTGCATGTACGATATCGTATCATTGATGGCCTATTCTCTTTTCATAAAGGTCCTGGAATATGGTTAACTGATCTACGAGGATTGTTCGGAGAAGGGGTGCCCGAATTCATTCCTAAGGGATATCATCTTGTTGACGTTACGGTTTTCTTCATGGCAGTAGGAATGATTTTTATACATACTCCAGCGAGGTAACCGAATACATACTTTTGATATTGTAAATTGACTGTACAATGACGCATTTGTAATTTCCTCTCCACTAGTTTATACCATGTATATAAAGCATGTTCTCAGCGTTCCACATCATTCCTTGCAACACTTCCTCAACTGTTTTCGATCGTATTGTACTCTCTCTGTGGATACCTATGGCTTGCTTCTCCTCACTCGTACATCTTCCGAGATCAACATTTCATCCTATTTGCCTTAACCACCGGTGTTGTATTTGGACGTGTTGCTACAAAAATCATCCTTGCACATGTCACAAAGATGCCTTTCCCAATGTATACAGTATTACTGATTCCGTTACTCATTGGGGCGCTTCTCACCAACATACCAGTATGGCTCAAAACGTGAGTACTTAACATTGTTAACGATTTCCAACCGAATTTTACGACTAATGGAACACCCTGACATTTATTAGTGACACTATTTTGACTCCAACGGCCGAATACTATTACCTTTGGGGTTACTTTGGATTTGCTGTGATTGCTTATACGCATTGGGCTAATCTTGTAATATCCAGATTCTGTTCGTATCTGGGAATCAATTGTCTCACCATTCCTGCATCCAAGAAGCGAATCTAGAGTGAAGTAGGGTAATGAGTGAGCGGACATACAAACATTATAGAGATTATCTAATCAAGAAATAGATACGTATGCTGTCGATATCACTCTTACGTACACTCAATTAGAATTCGGTTCGGACATGCACCCCGTACGCAAAGATCAACTTTAATAATAAATTATTCTCTCATTTTTCAGCCCTCTTTCCACTCTTCAATCCTTGACCTATAAAATATTGCATCTCAAATTATAGAGCATACTGCAGTAAAAACTGAATTTAATGTCCACAGTTTTCATTTATTTCGAACTTGCTCGCTTTCTTTTTACTATAAACTTTAGTTGGGCAGCGCCTGCCACTAGTTCAGCCTAATTGAGAAACCGTAAATCGGATTTTACACCCTGTTCCTATCTAGCTTCGTCAGCAAATTATTTGCCACGTTAGTGTTGAACGAACACACTTTATCAATAAAACATGCCGCAAGAACCCAGGCGAAATATCAATTCGATTACTACGTGTTCATTCTGTATGTTGACGCGTTTCGCATATCAATTGGATGAATGCAAGAATGACACTTGTTATCACGGAATACCGCAAATAGGCTAATATTAATTAACACAATCTTGTTTTCCAAAAAGACGGCTAATACAAAAACGGAAAGACTTTCCCATTCGATTGCTTGTTCGAGTTTAGTACAATATGCGCATTATTATTATAAGAGCGCACTTTTAATTCCGTGTGTGTGTAATTACTTTAAATCGTTTGCGAAGATATGGTACTAACTTGATATGTTACTGTGCAGATGCGTCGTGACAAGGTGTGGCGTGTTTACCTCGATTGATATAGTAAAAATAACAGTAGCCCTACCAAATTTAGCGTCATGCTTATTCAGACCAATAGGAGCAAATCAAAAAAAAATCCGAAAGTGATACAGACCTAATATTAATGTCCAAAAAAGCTCATTGATATGTTTAATGAACAACCACAATAGAAGACGATGACAAGTGTCTGAACGTGAGAGGACAATCGCCTTATCATTGTTGACAAATGCAGAGATTAATTGGCTGTTGATTGTAATTATATTCGTCATCAATTTAAGCCTGACATTCGCTTCTGTCTCACTTGAAACATGGCTTCTCTGCCTTTCGAGCTTCTTGCGATGATTTTTGATGAATTTGCAAACGATTCCTCTATGCTTTACTCTTGCACATTAGTTAACAGAAATTGGTGTGCGGTGGCTCTTCAATACTTGTGGGCTAAACCTTTCACCTTGTTGTATTCAAATCCAAGTAGGAGAACCAGCAAATCAGTTAACCTTATAACCACATTCATTGAATGTTTTACTGATATCGAGGCTCTCAAGACCACAGTGCGATTGCGCAAAAAATATAGCAAAAAGTTCCCGTTTGATTACAGTCTTTACTTGAGGGAGATTCGTTTCAAAGAGGTCTACGCTTTGACGTCAGCGCACCACAAATTCAATAAGTATATTATACAAGTCAGAATCACTCGATTGGCAATTAAATATTGCCCAAATCTTAAAACTTTTTCGCTCACATTGCCAGCTTGGTATCCTATGAGTCAGGGTCGTCGATTCCTAGTTTCTATTACAAGTCTTCCCCATCTACAAAATTTAAGCTTATATTTAAATTCATACAATGACATATTCAGCAACACTCTTTCTAGGGCCGCAAAGAATTTAAAATCAATTTCAGTCAAAGTTCGCAAGGGTAAGAAATACAACTTTGAACAAGAATCGCATCATGGTTTGCAAAAACTCATACAGTCTCAGCATCAACTAAAGGCAATCTCTATAAAAAATGTAAGCGCCAAGATGAGATCAGTGTTTAAATTGTTGGAGTCGCAGTCGAATTTTCTGGAATCAATCGTTTTGGAAAAAGTTAGCTTCGATTCAGATGATTTAAAAACTGAACCAATCAAGTTTCATCAATTGATAAGCATACACATAAAGAACTGTCAGATATTAACAAAAGGAGGACTAAGATCAATCTTCGAGGCCGACTTACCAAAGTTACGAATACTCAAGTTTGAAAATACTGACTGGCGACACAAAAGTGACTGGACTCCGTTGCGAAAAAAGTACGGAAACCGAATAGTTTATTCTGGGACGAATAGATTTGTTATATCACATAATTGAAAGCTATTTTAATATATTGCGTTTCGAAATAGTTTATTACTTTGTGCGTCCCGTCTTATTGGTGCAATTTATTTGGATGTCTTTCTAGGTTTCCGTTTGCACATTTAATGCATGCTTGTTGAAAAGTCTTCTTTTTTTTTGTAAATTTTTACAGTCAGCTATTTCATTCACTTTGAATACGTGTGTCTTGTAATAATAAAACGCCAACATTTATTGATTCGCTTAATAGCAGATTAAAATTTATCCGTTAGTCTTGAAGATAGTAAGAAGTCAATGGAGGCAAAGCCATCTTGATTAACGAACGATATCACTTTCTCTTTCTCATCTCATAGCAAAATCGGTTCCTTCCTGTCAAGAAACATTAGAGTCAAACTACATAAATCCGTCCTCTAAAATAGTCGGTTGAGAATTTCCAGAAGAATGCATTTAGCATAACAAACTATATTGAACCGTTCGATGAGTAAAGATTACAGTATTTGCATCCAACTTTGAGACAATTTATTATAGCTCGAAATAACTGTTACACATAAAATTCACACCTTACTTGTACTTGGTACTTTTTTTGCTATAACAAGAATAATTTTGGATAAACAAAAATTTATGTGCACAGAGCCATATAGTGGTGAACAAAGTATCAAATAAAGCAATTCACTTGTCTTACAACAAAGTTCATCATGATATCGCAAAGTCTATTAAATACGATTGACTGATCAAATTATCGATATAACAATCTTTCAATCTATTATTCATAAAGACCGAAAGCTTCCAAAAAAGTTCTCACAAAGACACGAAATGTCTATGTCAATAATCGCAAAGAACACTTACTGTTGTCTCCTAAAAAAAGCCGTGTCAGAAAAAAGGAAGCCACGAGTTTTGCAATGGGAGTTGACATCTTAATTTGTCATTGTGTTATTGTGTCGCATCTGTCTGACCATCCCAAATTGACACATAACGCGGAATAAAATATATGCATCACAAAGCAAGAGTTATTTTCTTACGATTGAAGAAGCGGGCGGATTAGATAATTTAAGATAAACGCGTAAATTATGAGGAATCAAGAACTTTTCAGTATCAAATGGATGGCTCCCTAAATTTCGCCAACGAAAGATAAACTAGAGAGCGTAGAGGCTCCCACAACAGTGCAATGGACGACTGTGTGTTTCGGTATAAATTAAAGCAATTTATATGCAGTATCGAAAGAGAAAACTTGCTTTCCGTAATTTTGTAATAACTCTGTAATTATCAATGCAAAATTAATAGCTCATTTACTGTAAATTTGTAAAACCTGCAATTTTATTAAAATTAATCGTTCACCATCTTTCTCAATAATTGCTTCACAACATCCTCGTCTGGAATATGATCCCATTCCTCAGCAATAAATGCCGAGATTTTTTGGTTGCCGTTTCTCTACATTTCGCTAACACGACTAGTATGCTTAGAATCACTGTCTTGGCGAAAGCGTCAGTCATTATTTGTTGAAAGCAAAAAAGGCTTGTTTTTTCTTATTATGTATATATAGAAGGCAAGATTTTTCTCCCAAACTATTTATATCCAAACAACTGTTTCAAAGCATGGTACTAACTGGATAAGATGATGGCTTGTGGCGTGGTTTTATTTCTATACGATACAAAAAAATTATATGAAAATGACGGCTTTTAAATTTTAGGATATGCCTCAATTGTTTCGCAAAAATATATCACCGAAAATGATACGTAATGTCCAAAAAGCGGTCTGCAAAAAGTTTTTATTATTTGCAGGACTTTAATATAGAAACTGCAGGAATTTCTTGAAATGTGATTGGCTCTCGCAGATTTTTCCTTGTCCGTATCTGTAAAAGACGTCTAGTTTTAATAATCCCTCGCGCCAAGCTCTTATTGGAAAAGTAAATTAGATCTCTCTAGATTTGCTACTAGCGACACAGTAATTTCACTATGTCAACACCCAAATGACATTTCTTAGTGTCCGTTAACGTGAAAGCAAGAGTAAAGATCTCTGTATCTTTGCAGAGTTAATTAAAAAGTATAGTGAAGTCGGATTAAAGCCATGCGAAACGAAGGAATCGCAAAAATGGCGGCATGCTAGTATTTCAGAGACAGCCAAACGACTCGCTTTCTATCACAATTATTTTGTGAACTTACTAACCTTGATTCTTGTTTAGAATCTTAGTCAATCTGCGAAAAACGTAGAACCGGACCATTGCCACGAATCAACTTTGCCAACATCTAACATTAAATAGGTCCGTTCAAGATAAGAAAAGACTTCACCTTAGTACTGACGACAATTTAACGTTCCCGCTAATTAGTTGCTGAACTTATCAAAGTTAGAATACTTCTGGAGCATTGTCAATTGGAAAATCAGCAGAAGTCACAGTTAATAGCTGACCTCAACAATCAGTTAATATAAATACACATATGCAGAATCAGAGGAATGAAATAGAAGGTTTAAAGGAACGATTACAGAAGGTGTTTGATAATGCGGTTTGCGATTCGTGCATTGTATGAAGAGTAATGTAAAGCAATGGAAATCTAACCAAACAGCGGGATTTATGATATCGTAGTAAGAACAAGCGCGTGCAAGAAGTAATTGATATTGCATGACTTGACAGGAATACGTTATTGAAGTTCATCATAATAATGATCCAACTCCTTATTTAGACCAATACAGATTACCAACGAGAAGCAATTGCACAAGACGAAGCCAATATGTCTAAACAGAAATTGTTTGTGTTCAAATATCCAATAAAAATAGCCCTTTGGCATGGAAAACTTTAGAATCAAGAATATTCTGTATCGTGTTTCTATACCATTTTGGGTAATAGTTCCTACTGTAATTGTCCGGGGCAAACGTATAAGGTGACGTAGAAATATTACAGGGGTTAACGATCAGATTACGCTCCTGCTTTCCCCCCCTTTTTTTGGTCCTGTGAACAACAATAATAATACTTTCTTTTCGCGACGAACTTTTTAGCCGGTTTTTCCGTATAAGCTGTCTTTCCGTCTCTTTGAAACATGGCTTCTTTGCCTCACGAGCTTCTTGCGATGGTTTTTGACGAGTGTGCAGACGATCCCTCTACACTTCATTCTTGTATTTTAGTTAACAGAGACTGGTGTGCAGTAGCTCTTCAACGCTTATGGGCCAAACCTTTCACGTTGTTGTTTCCAAATCCAAGGAGGAGAACCAGCAGATCAGTTAACCTTATAATAACATTCATTGAATGTTTTACTGATATCAAGGCTTTCGAGAACACAATGCGATTGTGCAAAAAATATAGCAAAAAGTTCCCGTTTGATTACAGTCTTTACTTGAAGGAGATTTGCTGCAAAGAGATTTTCGCATTGACCAGAAGGAGCACCAGATTCGATTCGGATGATGTGCGAGTCAAGATCATTCGCTTGGCAATTAAGTATTGCCCTAATCTCAAAACTCTTTCTCTTAAAGGTTTTATTACTTATCAGGGACAATTGCTAATTTCTATAAAAAGCCTCCCCCGTTTGCAAACTTTAGAATTGCATTCAAGTTTAAGTAGCACCACATTCAATACACTTTCCCGGGTTGCAAAGAACTTAAAATCAATTTCGTTTGAAATTGACGGGAACCAGGAATATAACTTGGAACAAGAATTGCATCATGGATTGCAAAAACTCATACAGTCTCAGCATCGACTAAAGACAATCACTATAAAATACGTAACCGCCAAGATGGGATCAGTGTTTAAATTGTTGGAGTCGCAGTCGAATTTTCTGGAATCAATTGTTTTGGAAGGAGTTAGCTTCGATTCAGATGATTTAAAAATCGAACCAATTAAGTTTCATCAATTGACAAGCATACACATAAAGAACTGTCAGATATTAGGAGGACTCGGATCAATCTTCGAGGCCGACTTACCAAAATTAGAAAAACTCGACTTCGAAGATACTGAATGGCGACACAAAAGTGACTGGATTCCGTTGCGAAATAAATACGGAAGCCGAATAGTTTACCCACATGACCCATTGTTGATGTATTGGATGTTGTGCTAGGTTTTGTTTGCACATTTAACGTATGTTTATTGAACAAGTCTTTTTTTTTTTTTGTAAAGTTTTATGGTTAGCAACAACCATTTATTTTATTCATTTGAATATGCATGTCGTAATAATAAACCCAAATATTTACTGATTCGCTTAGTAGCAGATCAAAATTTATCCGTTAGTCTCGAAGATAATAAGAAGCAAATGTCAGAAACATCATCTTGATTAACTCGATTGCTTTAATATCACTTTCTTTTTCTCATATTTTTGTCAGGGAACATTAGGGTCAACCTAATTCTGTCTTCTAAAATAGTTAGTTGAGAATTTCCAGAACTGTTATTGTCTGGCGATAAATAAAGTATTACAGTATTTGCTGTTTTGTATCCAACTTTAAGATAATTTTATTATATATTGTAGCTCGAAATAACTATTACAACGGTGAAATTCACGTCTTATTTAAACGAAATTTATTATTATATACAAAGTGCTATGTAGTGGTGAACGAAGTATCAAAAATAAAGCAATGAAGCTTGGATAAACTTATTATACAACAAAGTTTATTATGATACTGCAAGGTTTATTAAATTAAAAGAAACTTTGCTATACGATTAACTAATCAAAATTATCTTTCTAAAGTTTCCAAATTGCATTGTTTTCTTTGAGTATATTTTAAGGCATTTGTTATATTGTTCCTTTTTTGTTATATGCTTGCTCTCTATCGACGTCACCATTAAATATAAGTCGTAAGGTTTACTATTCCTTGGGATTCGAACGGAACCGTGCCTTCTCCTACTTTTAGTCAAATACGACTGTTAGTGACATGTAAACTACTCACGACCTTGTGTCGATCGGTAGACACTAATTCTTAGACGGTTATTCGCGCTCGAGTTAACATTAATCGACTATTTCCTTCCGATGGGACTAATTAGAAAGCTTATAGGTTGGTCATACCTAAAATGCACTTCCACTTAAACGAATAACAATAGTAATACTAATATCATTTCTGTCTATTATTAGCTACGCGTACCACTGTCATTTTTATCCAAATCGATAAAATTGTTCTCGAAAATTAGAGAGAAATATCGTCATTATTGATATTACTATGGTGCCGGAAGCCATAACGCGAAAATCGTTTCAATTTTCTGGCGACGATCCTTATTTGATAGACAATGCAATTACGAAATATTAAACTATTTATATTCCGTTTTCATGTTCTATAATTCTTTCAACGCTTTGAAGTAATCTGCAATGTGATTTAAACTTAGTAACAGCCCAGTGAGAACTTCGTTGGTAAGTCGCTTCCCTACTTCTTCAAACTCTATTAAATCTTCTGTCCCATTCTTCAATTCGTTCGGTGACATCCATTTCTTCATTGATAGTTTCCCTAGCGACGACTGACTTTTGAAATAAATAACGGCCATTTTTCTCTAAGCATATTACTTATATGTTGTTGCCTTTTTGCTTTACGCGATTGTTAATTAATGACATGCGAACAATAGAGTATTTGTTACTAAGCTTAACAACCAGAGAAATTTGAGTGAGATTTAGACTGAAATATCAAATTGACAATTCTATAGGCTTTATATCGTGGTATCTACGGGTATCGTTGTTTTCACCAGCTGGTATCTTTATTATTATACAATCCTTACCACACACATTTTTTATCTATTATAATTTAACTATACAAGAACATTGATCAATTACGCCGAAGAACATTTATTATTGCGAAAAAAAATTCGGTTACAAAGAAATCAATACTAGAATATGCTAACCCGAGTGAATAAATTTCAGGGGATTAGCAATTAGTAGAAAATCTTATAACCATGTTTATTGGATGTGTTACTGATGTTGATTCTCTCGAAAACGCATTGCAAGTGTAAAAAAAAACGTAAAATTTTTTTATTTTGTTGCTGATTACTAATTTCTATAAAAAGCCTCCCCTATTTGCAAATTTTAAAGTTGCATCTGATTTTAAATAGTAGTACTTTCTAGGTAGCATACAATTTGGAATTTATTTCACTTAAAGTTTACAGGAATTGGGGATATAACTTTGAACAAAAATTGTATTTTGGGTTGCAAAATCTCAGCATCAACTAAAGACAATTACTATAGAAAATGTAACTTAAACTGCTAAGATAAGACCGGCGTTTAAATTGTTGGGTTCACAGTCAATTTTCTAAAATCAATTGTGTTGGGTTTAATTCAGGTTATTTAGACATTGAACCAATAATAAATAAAGGTTTATCAATTGACAAGCATACATTTAAAGAACAATCAGATATTAACAAAAGGAATACTAAGATAATCTTCAAGGCTGACTTACCAAAAACTCAAGTTCGAAGATACTGACTGGCAACACAAAAGTGACTAGACTCTGTTGCAAAATAAATACCAGAACCAAATAATTTGATTCACATGTCTTTCTAAGTTCTATTCCCACATTTAGTATATGTTTGTTGAACAAGTCTTTTTTTCTTTCATAAAGCTGTGTGGTCAGTAATAATATACGCTATTTATTTTATTATCTTGAATATACTGCAATTAAGGCATAACTAAAATCTTGCGGGCAGCTCGTTATGTTACTTATCGCGATATAAACTCACTTGTGTGTTGTGTTAAACTATTTAATAAAAAACCTCACAACACTAATACTACAGCGTACGCATAATTTACAGCTAGCTGCTAGATGTTAATCTTCCGTAAGCTGGCTTAAGCAATAGGTACTTCGGTTCAGCACTATTACCAGAACAACAACTTACGATACTCCTTAGTTGAAGAGTGCAATAAGTTCGATTAATTTCACTATTATTTAATTTATTTACTATTGACACTAAATTAACACAACTCAAAGCGTTACAACACGGCAATTTCATTGACGCTTTTATGTACTATTTAACAAGTTAAAATGATAATTAATATAAAGCGCTGACGTTTTAACAAATATCAAAGCGTTAATTAGAAGAAGTAAAAAATTTGAATAAAATGAAACAGATTAATTAAACAAGAAAATATTTAATATATGTTATTAGAGCAACGATACACAAGATTAAAAATATTTTTGTTTAAAAAGAATGTGGGTACGGAGGCGAAAAATGAGAGCCGGTTCAAGTTCAAGTTCAACTAGTTTTAGTTCTAGTTCTTGTTCTACATCTAGATCTAGATCTAGATCTATATGAAAACAGCCAGACTTTGCACATAAAAAAATACGAAATATAGTTAGCGCCTTTCCTAAAGCATGACAGATCAACAGCAGATCAGTGTACAAAAAAATAAATAGAGCTTAGTCTTTAAATTGTCAGACTAAAAGTATAAGTTACACTAATAATTCATTCATGTCAAATTTTCGTCCTATTACCATGTCTATACCACGCCTTGTATCGCTTGACTGCTCTTGCAGTAGAATACCGGTAAACTCTACTCTTATTGAAAGGTGACTACGAAAGGAATGAAAATCAGGGATATTAATCAGCACAGCTAATTGCTTTACGAGGGAATGTGATTTGTTTCGGCTTCTTTATCTAGCGGTAAAAGTAATATTATATAATCAATCTTTAGAAATCGGACGAGAATTCGTTTGCTATTTGAAAAACACGCCTCGTTTCGCTACTCAATATGCCTCGTTTGATCGCGCGCGCAAATTTCTTGGCCTGGGATTTGGCAATATTTCATTTGATAGCAAGCTAATCACCCATCGGCATCAAATCCGCACCCAAGCCTGTACCTGTGAATCAATGGATAGCATTATAACTTTGGCAATGTTGTATGCTAGCGAAATTGGATTGGGAAAAGACAAATGCAGCTTCAGATAGTGCTAAAGGTTCCTACGTAGAAAAGCTTGGAGACTGAATAAATTGCTTCAGACGTCGGGACACTCGCTTACTTATGGATGTTAGGGTAACCATTACGTCGCACATCGCGGTATTTCTTTCATCGAGCTTTTATGAATTTGTCTTGGTTATTTGTCTTTTGCTAATTTTTTCTTCTTTTTAAAGCCCGAGAATTGCTTTATAAAGACAGAACACCTCATTCGAACTTTGTACACGTTGGTCCTGCTCACATGGAGGGATAGAGAAGATGAAATTAGTGATCATTCAAGTCGAAAGTGAGACTGCAGTTCCGTGCATCAAGTACAAAGATGACGGTCTATTTGGGCAACAGATGGGTGATTTGAATATTAGTCCTGCAACTGTTACTTGTTATGGAATGTATTCAGACAAAAAGAGCAGACTTAGAAAAGATTGCGGGTCGGTCCACAAACGGATGATGATATACCAAGAATGCTTCTTCGATCCGCGATATTGAACAAATCATCGAAAAGATCTTAACCCAAGAACAATGGATGTTATTATTGTTGCAACTAGCTAGTATTTGCTCAGACGATCGGCCAGAGGTTAAGCATGGCGTAGACCAAACATTATTTCACACAGTTGATATGAACGGACCATTATGGTTGGCACACGTGTATGGCAATTTTATTTCTATTATTGGATGCCGTTAAACTTGCATTGTTACAATATTGTGAAAAGATCTTCGGATTGATGATTCATCATTCGCATAATGACCAAAGATTTTAGTCCTTATAGGAGTTTCAGACATATTCTTCAATGGGAGGATTTCGAGCAGATGTGGGATCTGCTTTTATCGCGTCTATCAAAGCCTTAAATAACATTATCCATTACTTTATTGGCCGACTGCATGGGTTGGTATGAAACAACGTTAGGAAGCACGGCTGGTGCCGAGATTGACAATGAGGCTTCGAACTGAGCTCGAATGTTGCTACGTATTTTATTCAGGAACGATTAGCGTCAAGCTCGTTACTAATTTCATAAACTTTAAATAATGTACTCTATATTTTATTCAAATAATACCCCGGCAAAGGGCAGTTAACAGTAACATGCACGATTTTATTTTTAACTCGAACTCGTATTGACATACATGGAAAGATATAGTATTTAATTCACTTAATTGGAAGAGAGTAAACCCTTGAATAAAACGTAAATAACCCGTGAATTACGAGTTTATTCAAAGGGTGTTTGAGTCGCTAAATCATACGCAGTGGACGATGTTAATATTTTAGATTGACTTCATTAATAACCAATTGTTGTCTTCATACCTGCAGATCCTAGCTATTACTATTTCTTGGTTTAGGCAGATCTCCAGTAGGTAAGAGCGTGCTAGAATATTTATTCTCCTTCTCGAGACGTGATAAAGGCCTTACATAATTATGATAGATGGTATTCCACGTGTTGTTATCAGAATTGTCCTCGTCAATCTCATAAATAAGATTAGCAAGTGTCAGTGCATCTGGACGCTTATCAGGATCAGCATCACAACACTGCTCGGCAAGTTTCTTGTATTCCTCTGGTGCGGAATCAG
>CAJVPI010000995.1:0-18322 GCA_910592345.1 Paraglomus brasilianum
AATTTGTTAATATTTTGATCCAAATAAGACAAAAGACTACCATTGTTAGCATATTGCATAACAATCATGTACTCTTTGTTTCTGGGTCTTGTGTGACTCCATAAATTGGAAGGAATGAAGAATACTCCTTGCTTATGCACTTGGCATGATTTCTGAACTATGAAATAAAAACAAATACGGCGTCAAATTAAATATCAGTTTAATTAATACTACTAATTATTGCTTACCTCGGAAATAAATAATTTCGGCGTTTCATCAAAACTCCTAAACCGTTTGAGTACAGTTTGTTGCATATTAATATATATTTCTGAATACTTTCTATATTTGGCAGTATAAACTGTTCCGTAACCTCCAGATCCGATCTCTTTGAGGTCATAAAAGTCGCTATACTGCATGTACTTTACACGTTTATTATTTCGTATAAATCTATCCAATATCTGACATATTTTATGGTAGAACACCAAATAATATTCCCGAGTAGATGGTTCCTGAGTGATCCCAATTATCCAAATATTATCCGGTATTAATATATCTGGGTATTCCTTGGTTAGCTATTTGAATAAACAAATAAGTTGTTACAACAATGATACACACGTTAATAATACTATTTTGCATTTTACACGTGAAATGATTTATATTTACCTGATGAAAACCAAACGACTGGTCGTCCCCTTTGTCAACTATCTTTTTGAGTGTCACATGTGTCAACTCTTTTGTTGTCGGTTCTAAACATTCTGCTATATGCGTGCATCCATGGCGTAATGATGTCATCTCTTGTACGTTTGTCAATGAGAGTGTTCTATCCATTGTATATACGCATCATATTCATTTTTTGTATTACTCCATGACTCCATTATAAATGAATCCAAAGACTTGTTGCCCGTAGTCCAATCAAGAGGTTGTGGTATTTTACACCAATAGCAGAATGCATTTATCTTGGGTTCTAACCAAAATGTGCACGCCAGACATAATCCATGCCCGTCGCGCTCTTTTATCAGACAATATTTCTGTTCACGTATATCATATGTGAATCCGATGGTAATCCAAACATCCGTGGTAAGAACATCTGGATGCCCATCACATAACTAGTGGAAATGATACATGATAGTAAGTTAAACTATTCAATAAACATGACGATAAATAAATGGTTTACCTCGGCATAATATGAATCATGTGTCTCGTCTGTTATCTCAAGTGGAATCAATTTAACATATTGACGAATAGGTAGACCATGCAAGTATAAGCCATATTTCCCATCACGAATGCAATCAAATGGAATCCATTCCAAATAGGCATCATTTGCAGAGTTTGTTTGTAATTGAGATTTCTTGGTAAACTTATCGAGTTGCTTATTGTTGCTAGTCCATCCATCGGATAATTGTTTATGTCCACAAATGCACCACACGGGACTACATCGGAGTATTCCACATACGAAGCAGAAATCATATCGAGAATAGCAATAGCAAAACTCTCTATCAGCAACCATGTAATAGTTATCATCATGCCTGGTGAATCCATGTATCCAGTCATTGCGATAACTAAGCCATCGGGAATATCGTCTATATTGACTGACATCATTATTGTACTTGTGTGTCGAAAGTGAGTATATTCTAGCAAACTCACGAACGCATGTTGGTGTACATTCTTCGCTACCTCCAACTAATAGTAGCATTATCTCTTGATCGACTCTACCATTGTGCAATGTGTGTTTGAGAGTAGCGTAAGAAACGTTGTCAATTTGACTTGGCTTTATGTCGGCGATTTTTGAGTGAGAAATCCGTTGAAGTTTATTTTACTTTCTACGGAGGATTGAATCAAGTCGTCAATGTCAATTGCTTGATTTTGAATATCCTCAACTAACGATTGATGAAACACATATTACGGTGATGAGAGTAAATGTTAACCAACATATTAAGTGAACATGCTAATGCGCAATGTAACACAATAATTGTTGATGCATTAAGGTTTCCGCCAGATATGGCTTGGGAAACTTGATTTGCGTGCTTTTAATTACAGATCTGCGACAATTCGTTCGCGTTTTTTAATAATAAACAGAGACAGATAGTTAGGTTGAACTTTCCTTTTTTAGACATAAAAGTTTTTTTTGAACACCAGTAAGAGCAACCCGCTTTATTGTTAATCATAAGTTTATTATTTATCTGATTTTTAATTGTCGGGAAAAGTTAAAAACATCGAAAGTTGTAAGTGGTTTAATTAATTTAAGATTTTTTCCTTGTCACCTGAATTTTATCGTCAACTGATCTGACAAACGCGACCTGATCGTCATTTGAAACAAGTGAATTTGATCTGATTGATGCTTTTGACAGCATCAAGTTTGTCAAGAATGATCTCACATCGTGCTTCTCCAAACAGACTCATACACTTATTGATTAGTCGATGCAGAAACAACGTTGTAAGTTTGAAGCACATCCTCGACTCGCATGATTTGTAGTGATCCTGCACTCATTCTCAAATGCCATGATAGACCCATGACATAAGAAAGTACACAACCGTTCAGGATTTTAAAGAAAAAGCGAAAGAAGCAACAAAACCGGCGATTGTGAGTGAAACACAATCCAAGAAAATAAAGAAAATTGACAACAATCAGACATCGTCTACAATATACAAGCCACCTGCACTCGGAGTAAATTCGGCGTATGATGAAGCATTGAAGTATATAGTTAATGATAAAAATAATAAATACGAGCAGTTGAAAGTACTTGAGGGAACGATTGCTAAATGGATGGCTGGTTTGTAAGACGTTTTTGGAGATTCGAGAATTTTGGATCCCCGCGTTAACTTCTGGAGATTCGAATCTAATCTGATTTCTGTTATTAAGCCCCAGAATCTGAAAAACGCAATGCAAAGCTGGAAGAGCTTAAGCAATTGAAATTTAACTTGCAGGTGTATGCCGAGATTAATGACCCGGAAGTTAGATGGAAGTCCGCGCATGGAATCAGTTGAGTTGAAAGTTCATTATTCCAGTCAAAACTAGACATAATGATTCAAAAAAAAAAATTTTTTTTCTTCTTCTTTTAATAAATGTATTTACGTGCTAAATGGGAAAGGGAATTGCTATGGCAGATTATTTATGTACATCGTTATAAACAGCTTTGTATCTTATAGATTACACAACTAACGTATGCTTTATTAGTCGACATGTCGATGCCTGTCTATAGGTATATGCGTGAACAACAATGGCGACAGGGACCAGTACAAAAACTAGTATGTGTAATTACAATTTATTGACACATCATATTTCTTAATCTAATTCCGTTTGTATTTTTCATACTAGTTGGAACGTATACATCAAATGTACGTTGTTCCAGACGTATTCCCCAGCCTAGATCCAAAAATTGATCTTGAAATAAAATTCGATTCAGTGGTCGAACCGGGAACCTACCAGCTACCTAAAGTAGTAAGTATCGATATTGGCAAGAGAGATGGACTTGTATGATTTTAGTTATTGAATAGAGTAGGAATCTTGAAAAAGGATACTTGTTCTTTTGGTAGAGCAGAAACGAGCCAACAATTACTCTTACGAATTTTCACGAAGAGTCAAGATATTATACACTGGCAATGGTTGATCCCGGTACGTGATTATCTGTCGATTTATTCTGTTAGTGTAAATAAACGTAATGGATACGCGTTGATTATAAGAGTTCTAAAAATACTTTCCCGAAATCACATTTTTCAAACCAGATATGCCGAACGTTAAGACGCAATCATTCCAGACAGAATGGCTCTGGTTAATGTAATCAAATCTTGTTTATTATGTTGTGTTTTACTCTTTCTTTTACCGAACGTCTCTGCCAACCTGCTTTTCTGTAGAGTCAACATTCCTCTAGAAGCTACGAAATCGACGATTGATGGTGGCAACACAATCTTGCCTTATATTCCACCCCATCCGCCGAAAGGGACAAAATACCACCGATACACTGTAGCTGCCCTTGAGCAGCCCTCCCAGTTTGACGTAAATCAAGTGAAGGCGGAGAGAGTAATGAATGCTCGAGAGTTTGTCAAAGATTACAATTTGACCGTCCGTGGTGCATCATTTTTCAGAGAAGTGTGGGATGAGGATGTAACTAAAATTTACCAGGAGATCCTTGGTACGTCATTTAACCATTTGAAACCGTTAATGTTAACAGAATGAGAACAATACTAAGATTCTTTTGATACAGGTGTTCGTGAGCCAATATATGGACCACCTCCTAAGGTTAATCCATATTTGGATGAGACAGGTAGCAGAATACCCAAATACGTTAACTTATAATAAAAACGAATCGTGCTAGCTACAAATTGCGATATAATGAAGCCAGTTGACTTTGTTATATTAAAAACTTCACTATACCATGAATCCGCTGAAATATAAAAGCTGTCTGTAAAGGATGCATCTTCGATATGTCAAGAGACTAGATTAATCCCATAATGATGCGATGCGGATCTATCTATATGTATCGAGCAGTACCATAACACATCCAAGAGTTTTTCGCGGTAGTAAACTTCTTGTACGCATTGGATGTCATTTGATCACGCTCTGGTCAAAAAAGTGCCAGATGTTGTGGCTGCGCGTCCATTCTTTTGATTTATCGTCTTGTTACTTTATCCGATATCAAAAACGCCCTAATTCGCCCCCTAATAATAAACGCATTTGCCGAATTTAAAAAAAGTTGACGAGTTGCTGATAACTTTTCAAAGTGCTTGTTTCAAAGAATTATTTGTAATAAGTATAAATTTGATTCGATTATTGTTGTTGGACGCGTAATTATAGATAACGAGAGATTTTCTCACTGTTCGGTATGTTCATAATTCAGTTATTGATAAAGAAATGTCATGATGATATGCAAATATAATATTCGATATATTTGATTCCAAATATTATATACAGACACTTGCCAATGCTAATGTGCGTGTCTAGAGAAATGCGTCTGAATCATGCGTCTAATCATCAAAACACAATATTATCGCGGTCCACTTTTATGTCAACAATGACACTTATTTGTTTCGAAACTCATTTTAGCCACTTTCAATATCTTATCTTTGATTATTTCCTAACAACCACATCGCGACATAGCCATGCTATACCATTTTCGGTTACTACACGTGATGTATCACATGCATTATCATTAATAGGCATGTCATTTTTTAATGCCTGATCCTCTTATAATGACAGTATGTCATGCGAAAACTCTCACTCAGCAAAGAGAATAAAGCAATCTTTTATAGTAACTGGTAAAACTGAGGCCGAAATCAAAGCGGACTTTGTAAACTTGTTCTCGGACGAGTTAATCTTACATGTATTTCAATACTTGGATGCAAAAGATTTGAGCGCCTGCGCAAGAGTATCCTCGCACTGGCATCGATTGGTTAACGATCCTCAAGTGAGAATTCAGGATCATTATCATGACTGCTTTTACTTCCTTTTCTCTTTTTCTTATTCTCTTGCTTTCCGAAATTCCAGCTTTGGAAAAGACTTTTTTTATTTCGCTTCTATGCTCCATACAAACAAAAGTCAGCTTCCCGGGTCAGTCTTTTGCATCGCCCAGTCCCAGCACATTACCGACATCCGCAACGTCTTCGCTTGTCCTCGTCCGCCTCTCATTCTGAGGATTGGAAAGATATCTATCGGGTTAACCACAACTGGCAAACAGGAAACTGTCGGGTGATAGAGTTCCAACCTGTACCGTCAGTTGATCGAGTGCCAGTTAGTCATATAAGATTAAGACACGCTCCGCCGTCTAATCCATTAGTTCAATTTACCAAACATGTGATATTGACTGCTTCGTATACAGTAGGATCTGATCCAGAGATAATATTGTGGAGAGCAGGAGAAAAGGATTCAAAGATTGGCTTACTTAAAAGTGGTATACATAAAGGCGTAATAAATGATATATATATTACCTGCCTCAAACTCGATTCGGTAGACGAAGTAGAGGACGAATTTGGTTGGCAAAAACGAATAGTTGCTGGTTATTCCAATGGTGGATTCTCCATCTTTGAGTTTGATACTATACTAAAAGACCCAACTCACAACTGGAGATATCGAGAAGTTGTGAATATGCCAGTAAGACTATGTGGAGAGATACCGGTGATTGCGTGCGCTTTACATTATCCGATATTAGTTACTTGTACTGCGCAGTTTGTGCTGAGCGTCTATGAAATAGTGAATGCGGGGGAGAAAGTAGAGTATAGGCTATTGCATCAATTGATCAGTTTTATATGTAAACCTCCTTTGGATATATCTCTTGAAGAAAAGGATGACGAAGAACGAGGCAAGAGTGGTGAATGGCGGATTATTGTCGCTTACGCAACTGGCGTGTATGGCGGCGGATGGACTGTTGGCATTCAGGTTGTATTAATTATATATCGATGTTTTATTATTTCAAATCTATATCAATGGTGGATCTAACTCTCGTTTTCATCAACAGGAAATTCTTTTCAATTCAACATCGATTATCTCGACGACTCATTGTTCCCCGCAAATATCTTCTTCCGTATTCTCTTTTGCTCCAATAACCACCATTTCCTACAAATCTTCACACCTAATTACAGCACACTCCGACAACACTATTCAACTATTTCATGTCACGAATCCCAATAGTATATTACAATGCACGCACACCCAGACGTTATATGGACATACGGGCAGTGTACAAGCTGTTGCAATTGATGAATATGGGAAACTAATAAGCGGTGCAATGGATCAAAGTATCAAAATATGGGATCTTGGGATCAGAGGGAAAGCAGAAGAAGATATGGATGAGAGAAGGGAGTGGGAAGAGAAAGAAATCAAAGAGAAAGGGGCGACGGGTGAAGCTGTGTGCGTTGTTACGTTGAATGATGCTATGGACATGGATGTAGAGTCCAAGGGTGTTAATTGGCTGGGATTTGATGAAGGGCGGATTGTAAGTGTGAATGGCGGATGGCAGGATGGTAGTATGGTAAGAGTTGGGAACGGAGAGAATGCTCCGGCTGGATGGACTTCAAATGGACAGTTTGGCGTCGGGGTGGTCAAAGTGTGGTCCTTTTGTGACGAGTAAAAGTGTAGTCCATTATAGATGTATTTAATGTATTTTGAAATGTTGAATATAATATTTGCATACTAGTAGTACATATAGACTTGTTTCATTATAGCATAATTTGGGGGCATAAAGTAATATGTAAACAAACTTGCATGTAAATGTCACGTAAAAGTTACAGAATCTAAAGCTGTTAATTGCCACTGTCTCCCACTTATTTTATTACCGATAATCTAATTCATATTCTGGGCGTGTTATATAATATTTTGTATACCTACCCTTGACTTTTAGCACGTGTACGATTATTCAGTAACTCGTTTATCTTTCTGATCTTATGTTCCTCTGTGTGACATTGTATTGCGGACGAAAACGTCAAAAATGGTGATGGTCAAAAATGGTGATGGTCAAAAATACGTCGTTCTCCTTAAACGAAGACACAGAGTTTCCACTTGCAATCTTTATTACAGTCTAATGTCAGTCGAACTTCCCATAATTTCCTTGTCACCGCTAACCTCTCCAAATTCTTCTTCACGGGCTTCAAAACAGTCCGTGGCAAAGGAAATAGACCATGCATGTCGTAGCATGGGGTTCTTTTATATTGTTGACCATGGGATACCAGAAGAGCTTTGCGAGAAAGTAAGACGCTTGGGTCATGAATTTTTTAAATTAAATGATGAAACGAAGAGTAAGTACGGAATTGGCAATCAAGATTACGCAAGGTAAGATGTTGCATCAAATAAAATACTTGTGAAAGAAGGAGCTAATGAATGAAAAGGGAGATTTTTAAATTAACCGGATTTATGAGTACACTATATTACCATTGTTGCATTAATACTTGATTTCCGTTAATAATGATGTCGGTATTCGACCAGAGGATATCAACGACTGGGCGAGAATGTTACGAGATACCAAAAAGATTGGCATGAAGTAAGTGCCTTCTGTTCCAATAGAACCATAGTATTTGACCTGCGTTAATATTAAAAATAAAACTTTAATTTATTAGTACTTAATTCCAACATCCCGCACAAATTCTTGCCAATACTATTTTATTTTATTTTTTTAAATCTGCAGGCCCTTGACTACTACAAACCAATTCCCCGTAACCACGTACTAGTTCAACGCAAACTCCCACTTCGTGGCGAAAATCAGTGGCCGGCAGAGATTGATAACTTTCAATCTGTATTCGAAGAGTATGTCGAACATATGAAACGTCTGGGAGCACAGGTTATGTCTAGCATTGCTCTTGCATGGGGTTTGGACGAAAATTATTTTGTCAAGTTTCTAGACGAATCGTTTTGGTGAGTTCAGTTTTATAAAAGGGGGTATTGACAACGAGAGGAGTATGCGTATGATATGACATTGAAATATTTTGTCATATTATTAAGTGTGAGAAGCGTTTAATTATAATAAATGTTACCATTGTACATTGATAGGGTGATGAGAATAATCGGATACCCTTCATTGAAAACTGTTGAAGGGAAAGACAGAGTTGGAGTCAGTTGTGGCGAACATACTGGTAAATTTATACAATATTCCTCGTGTATACACGTATAATATTAATCTTTGTTTCTTTTTTAATAGATTATGGGTATGTAAAAACATCAGGTGTCTATTATTATTTTTTTGTGTCAGAAGGAGTTTGAATTTCGACCACAAGGGCTCCTTTACTTTCTCCGAGAGCAGACATAGTCTTATTCTCGCGTATAAGTGCGGACATTCTCTCCAAATGCGCTGTTTGTCTGAATAGTCATAACACGTGAATCCTTGTTACTAGAAATAGAGGAGTAACGTTGTCCCGCCATAATATTGCTTCCGTCTCACAAGTATATATAGCATTCTAACGTTCTTGACACATGTCACTTTTATGATTATCTAGTTGTCTCACATTCCTCAACCAGGTAAAAGCCCGACTATCATCAATAGTAATAGATTATCTTCGTGTGACGCGAAATATTGATTAATTTCTCAGGATAACATTAAGGGTGCTCTCCAAGTACTAACAAAATCAGGAGAATGGATTAACGCTGATCCAGTACCAGGTGCATTTGTTGTTAACATTGGAGATATGCTGAATGTAGGTGGTTGCATGCGATATATTGCGCAGTGTTTCATATTAATTCACTAACTTTTATTTAACTGTAGACGTGGACTAACGACATATATAAGAGCACATTGCATAGGGTCGTACACACGAGAGATGAATATCGAGTCTCGTAAGTCTACTCACCCCCGCAAACTTACTTTCACACGTCGGTCATATTACCAAAGATCCAATTTTGACATGTTCTTTCGTTTCCTCAGCGTTCCCTTTTTCTACGAACCCAATTTTGATGCATTAATTGAACCACTTGAGCCGTGTCTCAAAGTCGACCCTATTTGTCATCACAAGCCAGTCGTCTATGGAGATCACCTATTGAGCAAGGTACGTTAAACCTTAATTGGTATAGGATAGGATTATTAGAAAATAACTGAACAGATATGGTACTTATTCCTACTTGTTAGGTTTCAAATAATTTCGAAGTGGAAGCGAAGTTGTAATTATACAGATCCAAATCGGGCAGATGGCATACAGTATTGGTATAACGTCTTGGTAATCTTCACTCGTAATAGAGTGAACGTTGGCCTAATCTTCAGCACCCAAACTATCCACTGATTCACATAATTTATTCGCATTCTTATTTTCTTTTTTAGTTCTTCCATTAAGTTATTTGCATTTCTCGTCCTTTGCTTCTTATCTTGTGCGCGATTAGCATAATAAAGCAAGTTTTTTGGTTCTTGAAAATATCTCAAACAACAAACTCGAAATACCAAATATAAATAAGTTTTTATTTCCACAAGTTTGTACCTGTATAACTTGTTACAAACTCTTGTCGTTTATTTTCATCGTTCAAATAAATTCTTTATTAGTTATTTATTTTATATATATATGCGTGTGTATGTGTGTGTGCGTCGACATCACAGTTCTAAGTGCTTGTTGATGCTGAAGGTTTCTTTTTCTTCTCAGCTTCGGCTTCCTTTTCTTTCTCAATTTCGGTTACTATGCCTTCAACCTCGTCAATTTCTAGGTTCTAAAAAATATTTTAGAATTAGGAGAAGAAGACAAGTGACTTCATTATCAACGTTCAAAGATACTTCATAATCTGTAAAGGAACTCTCTTTGTCATAATTGCACTCGCTTAACTATTCATTTACGCTAATGCTTTTCTTTATGTGATGCCTTGTACTTAAATTCACCCTTTGCGCATATCCTCGCGCAACTCTCCACTTTTCCCATACTTCATTAACAAACCTTTATGCCAGCGTCCAACGTCATAACCGCAATCTCGATATTCTTGGCACCGGTTTGGACAACCTCAAGGAGACTTCTAACCGTCAATTTGATTGCTTCATCGGTACTAAGTTCATCATGATAGTTTTTTTCAAGAAATTCACGGACAGTGTTTGAGCTTCTGCCAATCGCATTCGCCTGTTTGAGTTTCCATATAATTTGAATTTAAATTATGATACGACAGTTCCTGTCCATCCTTGTTAAAATAGTCTCCGTAATTACTTGCTTTTAACCAGATTTCTATCTAACTACTCAGCGACCATAAAGGCGCTGGTACATCAATTCCATGTAAATGCTTTCCGAATTCCGTAACCCACCTTCCATGCATAGTAAATTCCAGAAGGATCTGTTTGATACAATCGCGGTGTCTTATCATTCGCATCAAATCCCATAATCAATGTCGAAATACCAAATGGACGTACTCCACCGCTTTGAGTATATTTCTATTGGGAAGAAGAAAATCAAAAGTTCTGCGTTTATATATAATTCGTGGTTAAGCATTTCTCCCGACAGTTTATTATACTTATCACACTTCCCATTTTCACACTTTGATGATTCGACTCCAGAACTGATCGCATTCATTCACCTCCCCCTTTTCACTTATATCCTATATGGACTCACCTGCTGCACACTGGCAATGTAACATGTTATATACTCAATGCTTACTGGATCCTCGACCGTTAACCGATGGCTTTGACACTCTACACGCGCTTTATTAACTAATACGCGCGCATCTGCACTTAGGCCTTTGTTTGACGGAACAATCATTTTTCAAATGTATAAACAAGATCAAGAAAAGGATCATTGTGAGTGATGTCATTTGATAACATAGTAACGAGAAGGTAGAATGATCGATCGGAATAGTCATAATATAGGGAATTGGCATTACGGGTCGACTATTTAATCGCATACCTGCAAATGCCATGCAAACGTGATCATCCAACATTACAATCTTCCTAACAGTTCTTGGATCTTGTAATTTCAATACTGATTTTTTCTCTACGCCCAATACTACGCAATTTTTACCACGTACTCCGACCTAGTAAGAAGATATCGCAAGAGACTGATTAGTTAAAGACAATATTTCAACAAGCAACACAAAGTATACCGTTTATATACATGTGAACGTTAATCGATAAATTACAAACATACTGCACATGTCCCCTTCCTCACTGCCTCTATTGCATATTCGACTTGGAATAAGTGACCATCAGGCGAGAAAACAGTTAACGCTAATAAACACATATAGCATCGATTAGTTTCTAGTAACAAAAATGAAAAAATCCAAACAATCGTCTCGGTTTACTCTCATACCGCGATCATAAGACCTTGCCATTCCTTGAAATTTGCGTATCCAAGCTATAGAATTTAATTATGTTATTATGAAACCAATTATAATAGTAATGTCTAAGCCTCATCAGCTCCCAAAAAATAGTTCTCACCACACGAATGACAGAAAGGAGAGTATAAAGAACGGTAGAAACAGAAGTGAATTCTCCAGAGATTCTGGCGATAAAAATATATGCTTGTTGCAAATCAGTCGTACGTTAACGATGACGTTTGATGGAAATTAGATCACGTGCTTTAGATATTAACAATAGTAATAGTAATAGTAAAATAGTTCGAAACTCGATCTTTTAGTAATTCCCAGTGCTTGCTTGTCTTTTGATCGGCTCCACATAGGTTTTTATTGATTATGATGTTTTTCCCACTCGATTGTTAGCACAACGTTTTGCTAAAAGTGGTTGAAGAAACTTGAACGTAATCATTAACATAAAAGCATGTTGCTATCTGTAGTATAAAAAAATAAACTTATTACCAAGTGACTGTATATGAGAGCTCTAATCGATGTTGTCATGATTAATATCCAGAAAGAGCATGGACGTCAGGGTTTCATACATAATTTGACCGCTACTCTGCCGGCGAGGCATCACATCTTGACCAACGCTGAAGCATTCCTCATGTGGCTTCGCTAAGCCTTGCTGAATTTATTAGATAGCAATAGTGATATTTTAATTTGAGGCTTTAATGTTGACATTTAGTAAGCCAATAAATCCTGAGCAGTAAGTTGTTATATCAATCATTTATATTTGTTGATATTTTTGACGCTAGTTTTAATGTTGGGAGCCTGAATATGTCTGGAGAATTTTCTCTCTAATCTATATTATTATTCAATCTGAACGCGTATCGCAAATTACTGTTGTCAATTCCTAATCATTATTTTGTTGCTGTTTCCTGTTTCCTGTTTAATATTTATACAACGGATAATCGCATTTTAACCTGCAAAAGTTAATCGTGCCTCTTTTCATAGACTTGAACAACTGCATGCGAAGAGGTTACAGTAGCAGATTTATGTATTAACATGGATAAATCAACATATACATGTTGCGACTAGATATCATCACGATTTGAGTCTATAACAGATAATAATAATAGTTTATTATTATTATTATTATTATTATTATTATTATTATGCTCAGAAGCATCAATTAAACCACGTGCTGCATGCACCTGTTTCAACCAATACCGATCGGCTACGGCAAAAAAAATTTTTTTCGGCCATCGTAGCACATGTTGGACCAATATTACTGGTTCTCCAGAAGCGGTACCACGCAACCATTACGTGTATAAAACTGCGGCTAACGACCTGACACGGCTTCTTCAGCTTTCACTCCTGAAACGCTTTTGCTGTCATAAATGCTAATCAACTTGTACTATATCGGAAAACTTTACCTGGGTGTCTCTCCGTCGAAGACGAAATGGAAGTCTGGTGGACGAGGCTTATCAACTGCACATTGTTTCCGTCGGTCCAGTTATTTCGACGAGCTGCAGGACATAATATCACACCAGAGATGCACTATTACTATGTGCCAACAGCTATCATTAGCTGTCCTTAGCCCGGACTAATTACGGTCTTAGGACACGTTCTGGCACAATATCGCTAGATATTGTGCCAAAGCCATTATCGGCTGTCCTCAACAATGGATGTGCTCGGGCGGCCGTCCAGTTATTCAACGTGCTGTTGGGCACGTTTTGGCACAATATCGCCAGATACGTGCCAACAGCCAGCCATCGTCGGCTGTCTTATTACTACAGGACGCCGGAGGTTGGTTCTTTTCTTTTATTTTTTAATACTTGATAGGTTGTTGTTGCGGTTGTATGCTAATATTGCCGATTGCTACATTATTAGATATATGGCGATTGCCAACAAGTGTCGGCGTGTCCAGCGTATCCAGCTCTGGATACGGTCAGCTAATGAGGATACCACACCAACATATGGATATCAACAACAAACAGCTTTCCGCAAAAAATACTAGTTGGTTGGTGATCCTATTAGCGGTGTTGTAGAATTCATGTCTCAGTGCTATCAACTTGTAATCTCAAACTAATTAATGACTGATATATATTATTTAATAAAATCAAAATTTTTGCTATTTTATATATTAATATATTTGGAATGTTGGTTATGATATACACGTTTCTTTGTTTCACTATTTTTTTGTAGCACGCCATACTGTTACTATATTGTCCATTACTAGTCCTCGTTTTCGCACAAGTTAGAATTAGGATAAGACAGTTTGTTTATGTTACTGTATTAAGGAAACTGGTACTTCGACGACGAAGTATAATAGTAAGGCATCATGCTGTGACGAGATTCTTCGAGAAAGACGATGGTGCATCGATAAAATCCGGCCCATGAAGTCCAGTTTTCACAATTTATTCACCAGAAACGTCCGAGATGGCTTGAATAAGCAAATCGAAGCTTCGATTTCTGTTAATACTCCAATTTCTGAATTACATTAGTTGATTGTTTCAATATAGTTCGCTTCCTTATTCGTAAGTTGCTTTCTTGACAAAAGATTCAGGTGGGATAAATGATAAGACCAGCAGCACAAGCAACCATGAATCATATAAAGTTATCCTAATTAAAAAAAAAAAAACTTGAATCTTTTGTGACGCGTCACTTTAATACACCGATTAATAGATGATTAACACAACACAGACTACTATAAGATAATAAAAATTAATGCCAGACAGAGTAATTACATTATGCTTTGGCATTTGATTCTGATTTACAGTTCAATTACGTAATATACCGCTGTTACCATCGAAACATCTGGGTCGATTTTACAATCGAGGCTTGAATTCTGCTTCCAATATGTACTTCTTTGCTTGTATGCTGCACGTCTTCCCCTTTCGTCGGTTGAACAGTCATCTTGGCGTATGTACCAGCAGATTGAGACTTTGTCAGATGTCCCGGATTGACGACCATCACGTTATCAATCAGCTAAATACAAATATTAGTTAGTACAATGGGTAAGAGATATCGATATTTGATATAGCATCTTTTTGATTACTGTCTCAGTCCATAACTTACCTTGGCATAATGGCTTTGTTTAGATGGCAGAATAAGTATATCGGGTGCTTGTTTAATGTAGACTGGCTTCGTGAATGGAGTCATAGTGATATCTCGGTTTATATGAGAAGTGGGTGAGAAGGGATAGAAGCTATGCAAATAGAGTGGAACGTATTAATCGACGAGAGTAAATAAATATGTTCAGGGCATATGCCTCAGTTAATCAAATCCCCCTTACCTTCTCTGACCAAGTATATGTCTTGCTAATCGTGTAGTTTTATCCCTCTTCGGCGTTCTATAAGGCAAATAAAAAAAAACTTTCAATTCTTGTGCCCATCAACCTTACTCTATTCCTAAAGCGCTCTATAATGGAACATTTGTAAACACACCTTGTGACCTCTTCAGCTACAAAATGTTCCAGTAAATCTACTGTGCACACTCCGATTCCAATCTCACTCAATTGAAAATAGCATGGATTGGGAAGAGAATAGACGGACTAAATGTAATTGTTGATTAAAATTAGTAAACGATCTTTCTTGACATTTAATCCAGCAGACAATAGTTGTTTACGGGCTCAAAGTACCTCTGGAATCTTCAAACTACGAGCAGTCATTGCGCCCTGTGGAAATGTAGCTGGCTGATAAATTTTATCTTCAAGACTCGGGACAAGTATAACTGTTGTCTTGGGTGATATTGAGCAAAAGACTTCTAGCGGCTTTGAAATATATGCCGAGAAGATAGCTTGAGGAGACATTCGCGTCGATCGCGTTTGAGAAACGAATGGACCAATCTATGTTATGTGTAAACAATGAATAAATGTGCATATTTTAACACAAATCCAACATATCTTTACCCGCAACAAAGTCAACCCAACACATATGCTTCTAACACGTCTTTGCTTTTATCACGCTTACCAGAATCAGCACATCTGGTTTCTCCATTCTCATATTGTGCAGGAATTCAAAAAATGGCTGATAATTATCTGGACTATCGCTAACTGTGTATGGGCCAGCTGATATGACGATAGTCATCGGACATTTCTTTTGAGCGCCTTGCTTGTCATCACTCCTGAGAATCCTTGAAAGAGGCATTTTGAGTGGAGATAACGGAAGAGGCTACAACGGACGAGAGAGAGAGGCAGTGTTATGTCGAGGAAAATTTGTATGCAATGTGCAAAACGATGACCGTAAAATTGATACAATACCTCATATATTTTAGATACTCGCATCACGGTTCGAGATGTGAACGTTCCTTCTACTCCAATAATCTTTGATAACATAAACAAATGATTGGATTACCCGAACGTTGCTTTGTCGTAGAAAATTATTACCAACATAAGCCACACAGCATAATACTCGTTCCTTGCAAACCCATCGCGTAAACTAAACTACTCTGAGGTATCGAAGATTCGCCTCCTACCTGTCCAGCAAATAACGAAAATGACAGGTTTCCATCTAAATCCAGAATTGCTTTTGTAACTCCTCGGAGACTCTCCTTTAGGTTTTGCGAAGTATGAAATAACAAAGATCGAGGGTTTAGTCGTCCCTTCGATCCGCTAGAGATTCTCCCGACTGTTCTCACGGGACCCTATAGTATGAAACAGTCGATTACGATTTAGATCGATTGACAATGACATGAGATGCATGAAAAGATAGTTACCCGAGTCGACCGAGAATGGCTGGTAAACTTGATACTGTATTGCTCCTCAAGAATCTGTGCGAACATGTCGATTCGGCTATCCATCCCTGATTGACAACGATATCTGAATTACTTGTACGTTTTTCTCATCTCTCTTTGGATTTGGTTCATCCTTTTACTATTTTTCATACCTTCACATTCAACTTCATTATTTTCTTGTTCGCTAAGAATAACTTCAACACATCCACTTTTTCTACATCTTAAATTGTTGGCGCCAGTCTCGGTGATGCTTCGCTGTTGCGAGCATGCGGAAGGAGATCTAGAGGGTCCAAAGGCGCGGTAGAGTGAATGGCAGCATCAACGGTCGAGATTGAGAGTCGATAAACGAGTAATTAGAATATGGGACAACAAAATAATATGTAAATGATCATAGTAATAGGTAGTATTTTTGAGCGATCACCGAGCGTTTTTTTTTCTGTCGAACTTGGTTTAGCACAAAGAATACAATCCAATAAATCTTACATTCTTGAGAGTCGTGTACCATCTCCAAATACCGAATTTGTGACATTACGTTGGTGAAACATTCCGTTGGTTTTATGTACAGAAAATAACCTCGTCAGATAATTTCTTTTCTTTTGATTATCATACAAAAATATAAGTATATGGCTCAATGTAACCGTCGTGAGCGAAGATCAATGAATATGTTCCGTGATAATTTTCACGGAAACATTCTTCACATCAACGAACTATTTATGTTGTCTCGCATCTCCCATTCACGAGGACTGGCTCGCGACACATGTGAATGCTAGTTGTACGCGATCGCCTAAAATATAAAGAACACATGAGTGTGTCTCCTTCTTATTGGTCCGTTTTGTCGTCGAAAATTACTTTATTTTGTGTTCGAGAAAAGGTTGTATTATAATCTAGGAACACATGAGGGATAGAATGTAAGAGGAAGATAAACATGTGCGTGCTATGCAGGAGGGATGAATTAGCTGTCTCTTTAGCGATTAAAGTTTCTGTTCTTAATGTTGGTCGTATCACAAGAATTTCAGGGTCCAGCATTTATTCACGTTTCATGTTATCCATTATTATTATCTGACTACGACCCTGGATTGCGTGACTGTGAATTTTTGTGTAAGGACATTTAGAGTGTCAATTATTATTGTGCGAATGCTTGAAACGAAATAATTTGCAAGAGGAAGTAATATTAATACCAAGGGTTTGGATGTTGGGCAAATAGCCACCGGACGAGCTTTTGTGTTTTAAAGAGCTTGTTTAGCACTATCGCTAACATATGAGTGATTGATAGAGCTGCGCATATTACGGCGCATGACGCATACATAATGGGTGATGTAACACAATAATGATCTCTCGCTGTTTGAAAAGCTTTCTTATTCAAAAGTATGTCGTTAGTTGAGGATATTCGGACAGCAATTGGCAAATTGATAACTAGTGATAAACTTAAATGGCTTCCTTACTCGCAAATTACCGAAATAACGCCAAGTCGAACAGACAACATATATTACGCTACTCGCAGATACACACTAAGATATATACTGAACCATAAATTGAATTGTGAAGGCATGATAATGCTGCTATTAGTTGGAAATGATGGATTGTTTACGCCAGCGTTTTTGAACGAGTTTACTAGAATATACTCACTTCCAACACACAAGTACGATAGTGATGTCAGTCACTTTGGACGATATTCCAAATGGCTTAAATATCGCAACGGACTCATAAAAGGATTTACCGAGTATGACGACAAGTATTACATGGTTGCTGATAGAAGGTTTTACCATTGTTACTCTCTCTATGGATTCTGCTCCGCATGTGGAATACTTCGATGTAGTCCCGTGTGGTGCGTTTGCGGGCATAAACAATTATCCGATGGATGGACTAGCAACAACAAGCAACTCGATGAGCTTATCAAGAAGTCTCAATTACAAACAAACTCTGCAAATGATGCCTACTTGG
>CAJVPI010000996.1:0-18306 GCA_910592345.1 Paraglomus brasilianum
ATCTTGTTAGCTTCAGGAAGATGTTTTCTTATGATATCGACATAAAATTGACCGGTCATGATTTCGCGAAAACAAAAAAGACTGGCCTTTCCTTTAATACCCAGGCATTAATTCTGGTTCGGTCTTTAGGAATGGGACAACCTGGCCGAATATCTTTATACCAGTACTCTATCGTAAAAAGTGTGCGATTCCGATTATCATTAATATGTTTCTGGGCCCATTCTATTCGTTTTTCCTTATGAGCATAGGCGTCGCTAGTGGACGTTTTTTTTTTTTTTTTCATATCCAAGATGAGCTAAACTGTTACATAAGAGACATTTATACCCTTTAGCAACAGTTTATTGGCCAATGTTCTTGACGATATTGCCAAATTTCGTCTAACATATTGACCGAGAGCTTTCGAACATTCTGGTGTAATCTTTTTGGGACGACCCGAGCGCTTTTTGTGGGCCGTACTCCCGGTTTTCTTCAACTTTTCAAGATTATAATAAATAGTTGATCTCGGGATACCTGTTCGACGTTGAATTTCAGCAGCATCTTTAATTCCCTGATTCCACAAATGTTGAATGGATTGGGCTTGTGCAATTTGGTTGATAGACTTCATTGTATTCACGTTTATTGAGACAAAAGATAAACAGATCGTCAGTAGTAAACAAAGTAAAAGTTAGTAATAGATGAAGCAGTGGTACAGCACTTTAACTTAATTTGGCTGGGCTGTATGACTTTTAATTTTGTCTCCGATTGTCCAAAGACTTTTGTAACACACTGTACATTCCTACCTCCTCATTTGTATTCCCCCCTATTGTATCCCAACCTCGGCTATATTATAATCTGCGTCCCCCCCTAAAAATGTACTCCAAAGATTTCCATTCTGCTGTGGTCATCATATTGGACATGCCAAAAGTTAGTGAGTTGGGCGTTTGACTAATTTTTTTGCAAGGACGTTGGCATACTACTCTCATTAATAGAGATAGTGACACTTAGAATTATATTACAAAAGTTAGGGGTTCTACGTAGCTTACTAGATAAAGATTTGCTCGCTAAGCATAGAAAAAGTCATATATACGTAGGAATACCTGTATATGAAACATTACGGATCTACCGATATATGAAAAAGCCATGCGTTTCTTGGAGATAGGTTGAAAATGTGGTTGTTCAAAAATGATTCCGAGAGAAAAGTTTGCCGAATTACGTGAGGCGTTTCGAGCACTCTCTAGATCCGAGCAAGATATATTTTTAATGGCCCAACTGAAAGCAATAAATGATGGAGAAATAACTGCCAGCCGACGTCTTAAAAGAAAACGCGTACGAATAAGCGAACGTTTTACTACTGAGATCGCAATAACGCCACTTTGTCAGAAACGTATCTCAATATGTTGGGAATTGGTCGCACGCACTTCGAAAACGTCAGAAATCACCTAGTGACAAATGGTATAATACCGCGTGTTCATGGTAATGTAAAAAGAATACCGAGATGGAAAACTAAAATATAACCGTTGCTACTGCCGTGAAAAATTTTCTCAAAAACTATGCTGAAATTCATGGATTACCAAGTCCTGGTAGAAATGTCAATCGCATTACTCAATCGCTTACACTCTTGCCAGCCGAAACTAGTTATAAATTTGTTTATCGTGATTTTATTGCAGATCTCGAAAACAATAGCGCATTGAAATTGTTAAAATATGATGCATTTCGCAAGTTATGGCACCAATTAACGCCTTATATTCAAACCATGAGTCCAAGAACGGATTTATGTGATACTTGTCAACATTTTCGGAACGGCTGACAGTATAATGCTCGTAAGGAAGAACATCCAGTTAAGGCTAAATTAGAGAGAAATTATTACAACAAAAATACGAAATTAGCAGAACAACAGAGGAAATTGGTAGATGATAATTACGCTAAAACAGGAGGTAATAGTAAAGCTGATTTTTGTAGCATTAATGCGACTGCTCATTACAGCACAAAACGTCCATGTGCCCCATTCCGATCAGCAGGTGAGTAAGATTTATAAATTATCGGCAAAGGTCCTAATGGTACACTGAGCATGGTATTCGATGGAATAAAGAAATTGAGTAAAGGCGAAAAACATTTAAAGATTACTTGTGATAATGCAGGCGGACAGAATAAAAATAATGCTACTATTTGATTTTACTTATATTTAGTAATTTGTGGTTATTATGAAAGTATTGAGTTAAATTTTATGATTCCTGGACATATCAAATTCAAATGTGATGGTAATTTTGGACGGATTAAAAAGCTTTACAGAAAAACCATTGTATATTGTGTGGATCATATTGTTGAAGTAGTAAAAAAAATCCAGTTCGGCAGGCTTGAATGACGCTCAATGTTATAAAAATGGAAAAGGCTTTCAATACTTAGATCTTAATTCTGTTTAAACATTTTCTTTAAAAAATTGAATGGTTTGCAAATGTACCAACACTTTCTTTTTGAAGCAGCTAATCCTGGCATTGTTAGAACTCAAACAGTAGCTAATGAGCCCTTTGTTAAATTTAATTTAGTTAAAACTAAAAACACAAATACAGTCAACCCTCTCTATAGTCACGCTGTCGGGAACAATGCAACTTTTGTTGAAAATGTGCTTCTAAAGAGGTTGTGACTATATAGAGGGTTTTTCTGATAAGTTCAATAGTAATTGGTTCTCAAACATGGTGTGCTTATAAAGAGGTTTTTATATGACGTGCTTATAGAGGGGGTGACTATAGAGAGGGTTGACTGTATATTAAAAAATCAAAACTTTTTCTATTTTGGTATTAACTTAGACTACAAAAGACAAGAATATCTTTATAATAATATTCGCCCATTTGTTAGAGATAAATTCAAAGACATCACATGTCCCAAGCCAGTTTAAATAAATATTGTCAAAAAAATTTTATTTTCTGAAAATTAAACCAATAAGCAAAGTTAAAAAGTTAAACCCATTGCTATTACAAGTAAACATTTGTAGAATATTAATAAATAAGTCTGGAAAGTCAATGAAATATGTGACAAACAGTGCAATTTACCAGGAGCAAAGACAAAAAGCTGGATGTTTTCAGCAAATAACTTTTGCACTGAAGGAACACCATCTGGTACTATAACGTCACAATCCTTGAGGACAGAAACCAGGTCTTGTTGTGCATCCTGTTCTCTTGCTTGATTAACATCTTCAATCATCTTTGTGGCTTTGACTGTGAGCTGGTTTGTATTATAGTTATCAAGCTGATGGGTACTTTCTTTTTGATTGCTTCCTTGAGATCGGCCATGTCATCAACTTCTTCCAATGAAACTTTATCCCAGGCACTTTCCAGTTCATCAGCTTGAACCAAGCCTTTGGAGGTCCCATGTCAGTGGCTGTTGCTGTACTAGATGAATTTTTCCAGAGCAGTATAGATACTTGATGTGAATAAAGCTGAGCTCCTGAAAAGCTAAGTATGGAATTTGGGAAATACAATGACAGTTAATATTTTTTTTCCTTGCAACAGAAATTCCCTCACAACAGAAATTCAACCATGAACAAGTAGTACCTTTGATGAACCAATGGATGCTTCACTTGTGAAGAGCAAAGCTGCAGCTGGGCATGCTTGTTAGCACTCACCTTCCGAGACAAGTGCCAAGGTGTCATGCATAAAAGTTCAGCATCAACATGAGTTTCAAGGGAAGGTGAGTCTGTTGAACAAAGACTCGCAACAGTATTTATGCTGAAAAAAAGCCACTTTTACTTTGGAATGTGAGAGAAAATGTATTATCAATCACATGCTGAATGTGATCAACAGTTTGTTTATTATTCTTTATATTAAAATAACATGTTGGTCAAATAATCGCAGGAAGTAGATAATGTATCTGTCGCCAGATAGTCTTCAATCGTACGAATATTGAAACCAAGTATAATAATAATAACCACTATTCTATCTGAATAATAATTGTTTATTGTTCACATTCTGATCAAACAATTACACGTGATTATGATCGGCTATAAAAATTTTTCGACGATTGTGGACAAGTGTACACTTAAATTATTTTCGTTATGGTATTACTACTTTACATAAAACTTTTGAGTAAACCACGGTTCACATCACTAAACTTACCCATTTCACTTCTTATTTTTAAAAACTTACTATTTTAGAGACCTATCTTATTACAAGGACACACTCGTTCGCTCACGCAGATCAAATACAACCGCGAAGGCGATCTTCTCTTTTCATCAGCAAAAGATCACGTTGTCAATGTATGGTTTTCGCATAATGGTGAACGATTGGGAACTTATAACGGTCATATCGGGGCTGTTTGGACAGTTGATGTGAACTGTATCCTTTTGTGATGTTTGAATACAAGTATCACGAATTAGTTTATTCATGGTGACTTACACTATTTAGCCTGTTTTACTTTGTTCATTCCTACAACATACGTCTCATACTGTACCAATGCTTTCAGAATATCACTTTCTTTAACTCTCTCTCGCCTTCCACTTGCATAGCTGCAAGTAAGCTACTATTGTCAGGCTCAGCAGATAACACCGCAAAACTCTGGGATGTACGAACAGGCAAATGTTTGCATACCTGGGAGTTTCACACTGCTGTGAAGAGAATCGCGTTTTCTGAGGATGACACAATGGCATTAGCCGTCACTGAACAGCAAATGGGATACCAGGGGGCCGTGGCTATTTTGAAAATAGACTCTGTGCTTGAGACAGGGGGTATGTATGTTCGTTTGGACATGGATTTGGAGTCGATTTTGAAGGCAGACGCAGATTATGATTTTGTTCTTCGTGTTCTTTGTAGAGCAGGATGAGCCTTTTGTGATTAATCCTGAACCGACGAAGGCTGTGGTTGCTGCTTGGGGGTATCTTAACAAATATCTTATTATTGGGCATAAGGATGGGATGATTTCTCAGTATGATTGGAAGGTATGTGAATGAATAATGTAATATTTTGAATTCATATACACGGCATCATATCTAATGCGGGTTCTAATTCGAATTATATGTCCTTTTTACACCCGGATTTTCTCATATAATACATCAGACTGGTCAAAAGCTAAATTCTAAGCACCCCCATTCCGATGTAATCACCGATCTCCAAATGTCCCCAGATCGTACTTACTTCGTAACATCCTCAAAAGATAAGTCAGCTCAACTGTTTGAATCCAACACTCTCAATCCTCTCAAGAAATACGTCACAGACTGTCCGTTGATCTCTGCATCCATCACTCCAATTCAAGATTTTATAATTGTTGGTGGTGGTCAAGATGCCATGCAAGTGGCTGGTACATCGAGAGGGAAGTTTGAGTGTAGGTTCTGGCACAAAATATTGGAGGAGGAAGTAGGAAGAGTTAAAGGCCACTTTGGACCTATAAATACGATTGCGGTACATCCAGACGGTAAAAGCTTTTCCTCGGGTGGAGAGGATGGATATATCAGAGTACATCATTTTGATGAAGATTATTTCAAGTTTACATACCCTGAGTTTCAGCATATTGGTGCTTGAGAGAAGTAATATATGATAGAGGCACGAGTAAGTAATTTGTGGATGAACACGCTCCGAGTTCTATTGAGAACGTGAATAGAACATCATATGGGATCTTATAATAGACGAATTATTACAAAAAGTATTGAATGTTTTAATATGTAATAAATACTCAATTTGCGACTACGCTTTATTACTGTAACCTCTAATACCGGATATATCAGCTAGCCACGATATGAAAGTACAGATGTCTGACCGATCTTCATGAGCGTAAGTACACATTATTTGATATTACAAAAATGCCCACATCTTGATGTCTATGACCCAATTTAAAGTTGGATCGGAATAAGCGCGTTTATTTCAACAGTAGCACATAAGATGTCGCTTATTGGTGATAGTGGACAATGCGCGCCTATTTCGACTCGGATCAAATCGTATACTTTTATTTGCTGATGGCGTTCTAAATATTTTCGTCTTATATTGACTGCAACTATCGATTATGTTCATGTTTTGCGACCGAGTTGTATTTTCGTTGGTATGGGTTATTCAGAATGGGAGTCACTGTGGCTTAACAAATTAACCCCTGAAATTTGGTCGCGCGACACATCTCTTCTTTGCCCTGCATTCTATTACAAATTCTTTTTTTCCTTTTTTGCTTTTCCACCCTTTAAACTTATGTATGAAGGATCTCCACCTAATACAGCTCAACGATTACAATTACTCGTTGAACACTTATCCCCACCTTCCTCTTCTTCCACTTCCGAACGGCGCACTCTCTCCCCGAGCGAAACGCTCATAGTCCGCACTAACTCTGAGATAAAGTGGAATGGTCACGGCTATCGTGATACCTACTTTGAATTTGATGACAAAGGCACGGCTTCCTTAACCGGATTTCGCTACTCGAAATACAGCTCGAAAGAGTTTCATGATCTGCGACCTTGGTTAGAGCAGACACTCCGTATCAACTTAAAGACAACGTTACCCTCGCAACCAACTATGCCAAGTATTCATAGCCCAGTGGTAAATCACGAATTCTACGATATGATTAAACCTTACGGGATTCAAATCTCCTTCTCTGAACAGGATCGCCTGTGTCACGGACACGGTCGTAGTACCTCGGACATTTACCGACTCCGTTATTCAAATATTGCTCGTCTTCCTGATGCTGTAATCTGGCCCGAATCTCACGAGCAAGTTGAAACCATTGTTTGTGCTTCTCAGAATTGCAACGTTGGGTTGATTCCATATGGTGGAGGATCAAATGATGTTAATGCTTTAGAATGTCCTGTTGAAGAAGACCGTAGGATGATAGTGGTGCTCGATATGAGACAGATGAACAGGATATTAGGATTGAGCAAGGAGAATATGTTTGTTACCGTTGAGGCGGGCGCTGTTGCAAAAGATCTAGAAAAGGAATTGAGGAAAGACGGATTTACTCTTGGTTGGGGAGCTGAGAGTGTAAGTGCATGGAAAAGGTCTTACAAAGGAAATAACAAAAAAATGGTTTCTGAATGGGGTTGTGTTTCGAATATTTTTATTGCAGGTTGAGTTTAGTACTCTTGGCAGCTTGACAGCAAGACGTTCTTCTGGAATTGAGAAGAAGTTTTATGATTTTACTAAAAGTATAATTGAGATCCAGATGGTCACACCTGCAGGTAGGGAAGTCTATACATTGCCAATTTGATTAGAAAATTTTTTTTTTTTACTTTTTCATATTAAATCCATTTTTATTTCAAGGCACAGTCCAACATGCATCTACTACTCCGCCACCTCCAACTACTGTTGGCCCATCTTTATTACACATATTTCTCGGCTCAGAAGGCACGCTGGGAGTGATAACTTCTCTCACGCTCAAAATCTATCGTCTCATTCCTCACCGTCGTGTCGTCTCTCTATACTTTCCCACATTTCAGACTGGTCTTCTCTTTCTGAGAGAAATTACTCAAAGGAACGTTGTAAAACTCGTTGGTGCGAGAATGGTAGATGAGGTGGGATTGGATTTAGTCCAAGCATTCAATACCCAAGCGCCTAATCTTACTAGTATTTTTAAGGATGTAATAAAGAGGTATTATTGGAAGAAGGTAAAAAATTTAGTGAGAGGGAAAATGTGTTTGGCCGCTATTATCCTTGAAAGTGAAGATGTGGGAAAGCTTCAAGTGTATGAACAGAGAGTGATTGGTGTGGCAGAGAAGTTTGGTGGAGTTGATGGTGGTTGGGAGATTGGCGACCATGTGTTCAGTATATCTCAGGTAAGGAAGGGCTATTGATTAGAAAGAATTGTGACATGGTAGGCACGCCATACTCAATATTTTTTTCTCGTAGACGTTACCATACTTGCGCGACTTTCTTATGGACTATTATGTGATTTCTGACTCTCTTGATACTACTATATCGTGGTCTCACGTTCAAGAACTTTCCGAGAATGTAAAGAACACAATAAAGGCAACTTGCAGAGCTCAGAGTGCAAAGGCCAGCCCGTGGGTAGCTGTCAGAGTGGATACAGTGTACGTGAACCTGTGATTGATTCACATAGAAATAGGAGCTCTTTCTTGGTATGATACGGTTAACGACTGGTAATCCTTATCCACGCCACAAGTTATGTGCAAAGACAATGGATGTACTTGTTCGTGGTTCAGTTTTTTGAGAGAAAAGAAACTTTTGATACGATGTTAATCAAATTATTGGCAAGCTTAATTTTCTTCATCCGTACAATATAATAAGCTTACCCGTAATGATTATATTTATTTCATTCTCTATTAAATCAGTTATGACACAGGTGTAAGTCTGACATTTATGTATGGATTTAATTTCTGGAATCTGTCTGACCCACATGGTGCTTTACTACGCGTTGAGCAAGCTGCTATGGTTGAGATATTAAAGTTGCGTGGATCGGTCTCTCATCATACAACTGGCATTGGAAAGAGGAAGAAGGAGATGTTTATCGAGTCATCATCAGAGGTACACACAAAAAGAACAAAATAATTTGGATCAACATGTTTGACGTCTATTCTAATATTATTTTTATCTATTTAGACTTCTTTGGCCGTACTTAAGAGTGTCAAAAAGTAAGTTATCAATCATTAACGATACTCACACTTTCCTATTTCCACTCATCTCTATTCTTTCTTGTTATAGAACTCTCGATCCTTCAAATGTCTTCTGTGTTCAGAATTTAATATGATAGACTGTATTTATATGGATTGATAGATATGTATTTATAGTATGTTTTATGCAATGAGCTAGATCAAGCGAAATTTTATATAGCAAGATCATATGGGATGATAGAGTCTTCTATTCCCGCTCCGCCAACTGTAAGAGCTTGTAGAATATTAAATAGAAAAATCGGAAAATTCGCTGCAATATCGGAAACCCACTGTACTATATAAATTTAGCTAATAAAGGCAATCATTTTTTTAGCATTAAATGATAGCGCAGCTTATAAGGGAGTTTAACTGCATATTATTATGTAGGGAATGTCATTTATTTTAATTTTGCTTAAGGTAAAACAGGGTAATTTGGCTAATCGGGTTTAATAGCCTGAGTTTTTTTTTTTTTTAAAAAAAATGGGTGGAAAAATAGAGAAAATTATTTAAACGTAAGAATCTTGAATTTTTACTCAAATAAATTTTGCGAATTTGATCATATCATATTTGCTAATAATCCGTTCCAAGACAGCCAAAAAAATTTAAAACGAAAAATTATTGTCTTGTATGATTAATTCTTTATCAATTTCGAGTTTTAGATTTATAATTTTGTTCTTCTTATCACTATCCGATTTTTAATTGCGAGTTCTTCCCAGAAGACGTCTTATTAGAGCTTGATTTACAAAACCAATTAACTGCATCAAAAATTTATTGTCTATTAATCTTTTGACTCATACAAGGAAAACTTATACAAACGGAAGATACGAATTGAAAAAAAAATAAAATTAAAAACTAAATGGAATTAATAATTGCGGCAGATTAAACCGAAATCGGATTAAAATGAAATTTGGGATCTTTTGGATCCTCTTAATGCCTCCGAAACCCACATATTTTTGCATTGTTGAGACGTATTCGTCTTCACGATAAGTTTAAGCAATGTGGAATGAAATGATGAATCTCACTAAAGACCACGTGAAAACATATCTATCGACGATTGCTGGACCATTATTAATTTCCTCTCCCATTGCAGACGGTGTGTAATACGAGTAAAAACAATCAGCTGTTAATGCAACCAATTGTTGTAATAAATTTTAAATTTTGTGTTAACAACCTTTTCCAGTGTATTGTTGCAGTAATGGCAAGGCGGATAAAGTATTGCAAGTTTGGGAAAAGTGCAGTAATTGGAGATTACCGTTGTATTGTCTAAAATCAAAGATTACTTATTAAAAGTGGGGCTATATTTGGGTATCCTCTCAATTGCAGTACGCAATCAGCTTGTAATTCATGCGATACGCGTCTCCGTTTCAAGCCGACTCGTTTATCCATAATAGTTTACATGGAGAAACGCGTCAGGCCATTATCGGCCATTTATAATATGTATTGTACAGTAGTTAGACGGTTTTAAGTTTAAAACTTTTTGACTAATGCGAAAAGTTTCCTTTCTAAAAGCAATCCTGAATTTATAAAATCATTGCTGAAAATAGATGAGCCGACGATACCTTTTTTCTACTTCGATCATTAATATCATTGAAGATCTTAAGTAATACCCCCATAGTACCGTTGAAAGTATTAGCAAGTGATTCCTATCTCAACTAAAGTGTCACAAGCAATAAGCATCTTCGGGAAAAACGTGCCCTATTGCTTCTCTACCCTCCTTATAGCCCTATCTGGCTCCGTATGACTTTTTTTATTTCCCGAAATCAAAAAAAGTTGGTGAAAAGTGGTTTGTCAACACCTCACCCATATAGAATCAATTTCTGATAGCATGCCACTAAAAGAGTATTCCACTTGTTTTCAGATTGACGTAGAAAGCTGAGACAATGTAAAGTGATGAAAGGAAGTATTACGAAGAAATAGCGGGGCTAGATTGATATTTATTATGTACATAAAACTTTTACGAATCTTGTGTCGAAACTTTTTGAACGCCCCACGTATACTTGATAAATGCAAGTCGAAATTGATATAGTTATCTGACATCTCAGCAGCTATAACAATATGAGAGTGTTCTGATTATAAGTTCAAATTCGTTCCATGGACAATAAAAGAATTCCGACATAAAGAATAAACGAACAGTAAATGCTCCTTTAGTAATGGAAAGGAAGGGAGTAGATGTCTCAGTCTATGTGGCGAACCACCATATGCTCTGTAGGCATAAAATAATCAAATTATGAAATGTAGAAAAGCACTTATTGGTTAGTATCTTCCAACACCCGGTTGGACTTCTCTTCATAGCGTTTTAACTTTGCTGCTTGCTGTAACACAATGTCCTGCAGCTTTTCAATTTCACTATCCAGAGAATGGTTCTGCTCTTCAGACTCTATTACAATAAATAAGGTTACTCGAGATCTACAAATACTTATCATGCGAAAGACAGCCAATTCAGCGTCAACTCACCTTCAAGACTTGCTTTCAATTCATTGATCATCTTCCTCTGTAAGGATATTTCGACTTCATATTGTTCAACTCTTCCCTGACGCAACTGCCGCCCCAATTCTTCATTTTCTGACTGTAGAGCTTTTAACTTGGCTACCAACTTCTTACCTGTTATGCTTAAATATGAACCAGTATAGGTTACTTTAAATGTCAGGCTTAGCTGATTCAATCCCATGGCTTAGCTGATTCAATCCCATGACTTACCTATTTGATGTAAAGTTTATTCCTTCAAGTTCTCGCTGTAATTCCTCGATAATTTTGTTTTTCTCTTCAATATCTTTTTTCATTGTTCGAAACAATACATTAATTGCAGGATCAAGAAATTTTTTGCGGAGAGACGGATCATATGAAAAGTCCGGTGTTAATACTTGGGACAATGATTGAAGTTCGGTCTGATAAACGGGGGCATGATAAAGTTCGAAGAATAAGAGTCAAGCCAGCGTAAAAATAAACTCACACGAAAAATAGCTCACCAACAGTGTTTGAACTTCTTCTTCTTTCTTGGTTAACCGTAATAGTAAATCAGGGTTGTGAGGTATAGTTCCCGGCGATGCCGAATCAGGTTTCACCTTCAAGCAATCCGAGTATGTCCGTCTGTAATTGGCGATGAATCACTTGTGTATACAAAGTATTGGTTCAAAACTAACCTTTTTGCTAGTGTTGATTTCTGTTATAACCCGTCGGGTCTCTACAATAAAGGCATATTCTATTCAGTATTTATTAACAAAACGAGACATTTTAAAACGCAAAGTTATGTCAACCTTCGCCAGGAGAAGAATTCGATAGTTTTCGTTTTTTCGGGGAAGTTATTGGAGACGTAGAGGCCATAACGTTTTGACCCAAGTGAAGAGAATTACACCAACTTCAGATCTCTATGTGTAACGTCACTCCATACAACGATAATATATTTTAATGAATGCATCATAATTAATGAACATTATTAATGCGACTTTATTTCCAAGCTACGATATCCTGGCTCGCTAAAGCTAGTTTTTGAGAGGGAGAAGCCAATGTGGAATGGGAGATGTAAGTGTCTATATGTTATATGTTATAATAAAGAATTGAGACTAGGTTAGCGCTTTCCTTTTTAAAGTATGATCCCTTTTTATTGGCCATATGTCATGTGAACGCAATACAACCAATAGGCCAATACGCGCGCTTCACAATATGAAGGCAGCCATGACTAAACAGGGCACCTTCTAGATGTCCTTATGACCTTCTAGGTAATGTTAAAGTCCGCACGTTTCAAATTTCGAGTAAACTAAATTAATGTGCGTGGTGCAGGACATACTTACATACTTACCACAATCCCGTTCCCAGTTTGTATCTATCAAAATGAGTTCATTTTCTTTTAAGTGCAGCTTTTCTTTTAGTTGTCGAGGCATACATAATTAACTCGTTGCTCGTGAATTGCCCCGCGTTTGTTGGTAAATCCACATTCGACGTTAAGTATTAGCTTATTGGCCAGCGATTCAGTTAGTCTTCGTAATTCGCACCCTCTAAGCACTTCCTCTAAACCACAATTGTTATACTAAAGCCTCGATCCCAATTTCTTGAGATTGTCCTCAGTACTAAAAGCCAAATGATTATAACATCCAGTTTGATGGAATGAATATTTATTATTCACCATTGTATTCCAATTAATAAACCATTACTGCACATATAACCAATAAAAAGAAAATGTTTACAAGAAGAACTAATGACAAGCAATTAATTAATGCAGCTAAAGAATGCTCTACTGTACATTGCGCTATAATAAAAAAGGGGAGCATTTGGTCAACGAGACGATACCAGCGTCGTTCAACGATCTTTCTCATTGATTCTATCCGACTAGGATAGAAAGAACACTGTTAACCGGACAGGTTCGTGTGCCATTAACACTCAAAAGGACTTTAACCGGACAGATTCGTGTACCATTAACACCTCAAAAAGATTTTAACCGGAAGATAATCTTTCATGTATGCCGTTTTCGCGTAAATCTCCATTCTCATTTCCACTCCTATTTTCGTGCTCCCTCTCCCACTCCAAATCCCGTTCCAATCCCTCTAATTTCACCATTGCATTATACGTCCTCAGCAATAGCATGCTTTCCAACGAATACTTCCCATTCCTCTTTTCAGTTCCATCCCCACCATCAAGTACCCTCTGAAACTCCGACCTAGCCTTTCCAAACTCTTTCATATTTGTATATAACCTTCCCAGTTCGAATCGGGCAAAATGCACGATATAATGATCCAATTTGATACAAGCTCCCTTCCTAATCGCATATTGAAATGACGCAATAGCAGTGGCACAGGTTGACGTTGAATTATCTTTGTTGTTCTTGCAAGCTTTTTCGTCTTCGGGATTGTTGGGGAAGGCTATCTTTGAAAGAAGAACTCCGCGAAGGAGATAGGCTAAGCAAACGTCATCCCAATAATTTACATAGAATTGGTTGTCTTTGACGGAGTCCAGATTGTCAATAGTTAATTCAATAGTAGATAAAGAGCGGAGTAGAGGAACCAAAGGCATTACATCGTAGGAGTTCCAGATGTAAGTTAGTTCATATGCAGGGAGTAGTAAGCGATAACCTTGGGATATAAACTTGCGGGCTTTGCGGGCAACGAATTTCTGTAATGTTTGAACAAGACGAGGTGAATTGACAAGTATTGGGAGATAAGGCAAAATAAAATCGAGATGGTTTGCACAAAAAAAGCTAATGTAAAAGTAACAGCGATAGACAGAGTGCATATTAAGGATACTTATGAACTGAATAATAGAATATCTCATTCTCTTACCTCTAATGGAATAGACTTTCCTGCAATACGCTGAATCAATTTTGGTACTTTCTTCAGCATCTTGATGACTCGATCCATATCCTCTTGCTTCCCTAAAGTATACAAGCATATAGCCTGATGATACAGATATATACATTTACTCCACATTGACTCCTTGCAAAGAGTCTTAAAACATTCGTACGCATTCTCGAAATCCATTAGACACTGATAATTCAATGCCATCTCCCAGTAGCAGATGTGATGCAATTGCTTCCATTGCTTCTGAATCGATATTGCCGTTTTATACTGTTCTATCGCTTCGTGAATGTAGGATTCTGATTGATTGAGTCTCCCAGAAAAGTACAAGAATAAGACTCCGTTGGGATATCGTTGCAGGTTATAATCCAGCACTTTAGCGGCAAGTGCCTTGTTCGTATCAGCAACAGGAACAAGATTGCTAATAATTAGATGATAAGTCAACAAAGCCAGATCACAGAACGGCCTTCTTATTCCTTCTTCCTCAATAGTGATATCGGGTACTTTTTGCGATGGATCACTTGTCCATCCTCCACATGATTCCAGTATTTTCAATGCGTGGTCTCTATCACCGGAGAATCCAACAAACTGTACGAATTTAAGAACTCCCGGTGGAAGAAGAGATAACATCAAGTTAAATAAGCCCATTCCAAGCGATACACCAGAACTAAAGTGACTGTCTACTTCGAAGTTCGAAATTTCTTCTTCTTCGTGTATGTGCTCCATGAACTTTGACAAGTTCCGATATATGAGGTAACTATTCCTAATATTAATTCCTTCTCTTATGAAAGAGACAAGCGAGTTGTCATAAAATATGCTGAGTACAGCCTTGAGCAAATACGCTTCAGCGTAGACTAATTCAGCGTGTCTTTGTAACCTTGACATTGATTTCAATGCAGATACTCCAGCTGCAGTTCGGATGATGGAGGACAGTGATCCGAATAGTCCTTCTTTCTTTCTCAATACGGAAGCAATGTATACGGTTACTTTCAGTGCGCTGATGGCTTTCTTAATATCCTGAGGCTCAAACGTCATTAGTGACTTTAGATAGCAGACGAATGAATATCCTAGAGAGTGATATAGAGAAGTCTTGCTTTTAATAAAAAGTAAATCTTCTGCATCACTCATTCTTGAGTTTAAAAAGAGTTGTAATGCAGAGTGTACTTCTCGCAAATCTTCGTCTAGATCAATATCACCCTCTTCCGCTAACGTGATAGGCATAATCATGGTTTTCTTTGATAGCTTCTTTAAAGCGCCTCTGGTGGGTATGACTGGTATGGATTGAGATGCTTTAGTGTACAATAGTTTCGCTTGTCTCCTAGTAGCAGGAAAGCCTGTCAATGTGTGAGATGATGAATGTGATGTGATCGAGCCTCGTTGAGAATAAAACAGGGATGGAAGTTCAGTGATGTCATCTCCTTGTGTGGATATATCGTCATCTGTTGTCGTTTCGAATTGCACGGAAGAGGTATCACTGAGAGCAGTATCATCCCACAAGTTGAATAGGTTGCTTGTGGTGTTTGGCGGTTGATGCTCGAGTGCGTCCTGAAATATATCATCGTCTGAATCTGAGTCTGGATCTGAAAATGAATATGTGTTGCGGGTAATGCGAATAGTCGGCGAATCTGAAATTCCGTTTGCGGTCATATTCGGCGAGAGAAGGGTAAGTGACATTATAAAAGAAGATATAATATAAGGAATACAATATAATATATAATTGATAATTTAGTATAGGTATTGGCGGACGTTTGATATTAAGTAGAGTTTTTTGTTGAGATTGTTGGTAGTCGTTAACAGCGATTAACAGTCGCTGCAAATGAGTGTGAGATATTTTAAGAGTAATACTTTTTCACTAAGAAGTGGAAACTTGTGTGTGTCCATATTTACAGTGAGACTTAGCGCCTATGTATAAGTGTCACGCGTATAATTGATGTTGGTAAGAGAAGAAGAGAGACGCGTTGCACAAAATGAAGACTGTTGTGCTTAAGCAGTTACCAATCACGACTGTCGCGCAGATGTTGATCAACATTAATAGCTGGTTCGGAAAATAAACATAAACTTAAGTACAAATGACTCGTAATTTTTATGCAGATCCAATCTGGGTTTAGCAGTTATTAATTGACTGTCTATGATTGGTAGACATTAAACCGTCTTATCATACGAAACGCTTTGTCGGCTAATATATTAATATTTGCAAGATCGATTAATTAGAACACCAATTAATGATGTATGGCTCATTTATAGAGTTGCCCTATCACAATTTGCTCATGTCGAGCGGTTAGATCAAACAATAGAAATATAATCATTTAGGTACAACTCGTCCTACATTATACGATAGTCTGCTTACATATGAAGCAGCAAAAAAATTAAAAAGATAGAGTGTGATAAACTGAGTTGAGAGCATCTGGCTGTTGTTGCATTGTGGTTGTTGTGATGTTATTGTTATGGTTGTTGCGTTATTGATGTGTTATAATTGTAGCAATGTTATAGCAGCAGCAGCAGCAGCAGCAGCAGTAGTAGTAGTAGTAGTAGTAGTAGTAGTAGTAGTAGTTGTAGTTGTAGTTGTAGTTGTAGTAGTAGTAGTAGTTGTTGTTGTTGTTGTTGTATTAATTGGGAAATCGACACTGAATTTTCTCAAATACCCTTCTGCAGTATTTTACAAATTCTACACTAAAAATAGCACAGTTAGAAATTACTTCAAATACCGTAGAATGTGGTACTAACATCAGTTATTTAATGTATAAATGTCGTACTGTCGAAAATCAGGAAAGCCACGAATTCGGAGAGATGACCGAGTAAAAAATCTCTCAAACAAATTAATTGTTTTAATGGCGATTTCGCCAATACAGAAAGTTCAAAAACTGTTCGAAGAGCCAAAGGTTATTACATGAGAAAAGGATGGCGAGGATGGCGTGAACTCGTATTATCAAAACCCATAACAGAACTATTGACGGCTTTCTGTGAAAAATACAAGAAAGAGGAGAAGAGACATACAGATGTCTTGCGTCTACCTTATACATAGGGAGAGAATAATATTAAATACTAATAATTTGCGTCACTTAGTTGTATTAACCACTGTGTCTATGTTGTTGGCCAAGACGTTTTGTGTCAGTCAGGGATTTATCATATTGGGAAGTGATAATCGACTTGAGCAAATCTTTGTACTCAAACAATTAGCTATTTCCTTCTTTGGATGTTCGAAAGTCCATCGTATGTCTCTTGTGACATTTTCCATAAAATAAACTAAGGCAATCTATATTTTGTTGATACCTCTTTGTGTTGTCATAAGAAGTTCTGTCTAATCATATCAAACTTGCATGTAAGCTGAGCTTTTTTTTTTGGAGAGAGAAAGAATTTCACTGTTTATGAACAAATCGATAATAGCGATATGCAGCATCGTATAACGGAAGCTACTTTTGCGCCCTATCACAATGAAAGTCGTGTGTATAGCCAATAATAAACAAATTGGTGAATTTGCGGTCTGAGTTGGTAAAGTTTTCTAGTAGAGTAATTTTTTTTTTGTTGTTGTTGCAACCCCGGAGATGTTGAAAGTGGTGTCTCTGAGAATTATTTAACGTCTTTCCCTAACTATAGTTTCTTTCCCTGGTTTATTAGGTATTCATAACCTCATTGCTTAGTTATAAAGTGTATAAAGTGCTTGTAAATTGTGTGTTTTGCGCTTTATGTGTTTATATATTATAACACAGATATTAGTTAAAACTTATGTTGCTTTCTGCTTCTAAACTTTTAGGCGTTCAGCTAGTACACAACGCGCTTTTCAAAGCGTCTTGTATTACAATGTCATTAGGTTTATGCTTGTATGTCAACACTTAATATTAATTTTTCGTTTTGACTTGACGTGGTCTTATTATTATTATTTTTACAGCCCAACAATACTTCGAGTCAACTGAATGCAACCACAGTACTGATTTTTTAACCAGTGTGCATGTATGTATTGGGGAAATGAATTATTATACGCTGATTTTGCATATACAGTAATAGCGCTCATACCAGAGGCAAAATTTATTTGAATATTTTTTTGACTGATAATTGTCACATGCACTAAACGCGAAGCCATTTTGATTTCTGTGTGGATGGCTGTTTTATTATCGTAATAATTTTAATTAATAGAAAATTTAGGATGTGATTTTACGATGTTATAATCGGAATTAATGTAAAATAATAGATTAATATCAATTTTGTTTAACATTTACAAAGACAACGGAAAGTATCAAAAAAATTCGAATTACATGGAATTGTAAGTGTCTACCCATGAACTTATTTTGCTCGTGAGAAAGACTATTAAGATACGTGTGCAGCAAATGTGACCGATTAACGATTTGTGACCGCGATCCATCATATAGTCTGTGTTGCATGCATGTTTTATGCGCGTAGGCTCCATATAAGATTGCATGTTTTATGCATGTTTTCGGTTCCGCCATTCAAATGCCGACAACCATAAACATATTTAAA
>CAJVPI010000997.1:0-18295 GCA_910592345.1 Paraglomus brasilianum
ATGGTAGATGGAGAGAACACGTGCATCGAAGTGCATTAGCTTTGAAATTGATGACTTATGAACCGGTGAGCGAGAAGGCTCGGATGAATTGGGGGGTTTCGGGTAGAAATGAACTATGCATTTGCGATGGAATGCTTGAAAGGATATATCTATTTTTCTGTTGCAATACCATACTAATACTTATTATGTAGACTGGTGCGGTAGTTGCATCTCCTACTTTCGGTCTTCCTGAAGGTAAGCTCATCACTCATTACGGTTAACGGTAACAAAGCCGTATTATCCCCATTAACTTTTCCATTGAAAATTGTAGCTATTGGGGGTACTCGTAATTGGGATTACCGATATACCTGGGTGAGAGATTCGGCATTTACCTTTTATGCTCTCATGAGAATAGGCTTGACCGAAGAAGCGAAGAGCTATATGGAGTTTATGTACAAGCGATGCCAAGATCTGGTGAGTAATGAGAATGTACATGTAACAATATTATATTACGCAAATACGTGGTATTCATATACTTGTTCACATGCGTGTGCAAAATCTTGCAGAATGAAGATGGTTCGCTGAACATAATGTACAGCATCGATGGAGATAAGGAATTGCCCGAGATTGAGTTAAATCACCTCGAGGGATATCGCGGGTCCCGTCCAGTGCGTATTGGCAATAGCGCTCACAATCATATTCAACTTGATATCTATGGAGAGTTGTTGGATGCAATTTATCTATACAATAAATATGGCAATCCTGTTTCATATGACATGTGGTGTATTGTTAGCCGTTTAACCAACTATGTTGTGAATAACTGGAGGAGAGTTGATATGGGTATCTGGGAAATCAGGGGAAAGCAACAGCATTTCACATTTTCAAAGATAATGTGTTGGGTGGCTGTTGATCGAGGTAATAGAAGGAGAACATATGTAGATGTACTTGCACAAGTACATGAAATACTTCTATAGTACTATTGTAATCTATAGCTATTATTCTGTCATTTCTTTTTCATTGATAGGACTTCGTTTATCGGAAAAACGAATGTTTCCATGTCCGGACAGGAACAAATGGTTGGAGACTCGAAACGAAATATACGAAGAGGTTATGACACGCGCATGGAATCCTGAACTAAGAATGTTCTCTCAGTCGTATGAATCGCCGAGTGTACTGGATTCATCATTATTAATTATGCCATTGGTATTTTTTATAAGTCCGACTGATCCAAGATTCTTAGACACTATGAACCGAATATTACGTTCACCTGGAAAGGGTAAGATAATAAATAGTAGTAATGAATGTCTGTCGTCATCAAGGTTATCGAGTAGATGAATGTTCGTTGCTAACCATTGTGATTACTACGGTGTGGCGTAGGCGGTCTAACAGCAAATAATTTTGTATACAGATATAATACTCTTGTTGTTGAAGACGGTAAGCTTGCTTCGATGATATATGTATATATATATTCGAATGTTGCAGTATTATCTTAGCATTATTTTCGCTGTATAAAAAAAAAAGGCATCGGAGGACAAGAAGGTTCGTTCTCGATGTGCACATTCTGGCTAATTGAAGCTCTTACTCGTGCTGGCCGATTTGACAAAGACAAGCTTGGACGCGCTGAAGTCATATTCGAGAAAATGATTGGATTTGTTAACCATCTTGGATTGTATTCCGAGGAAATTGCACAATCGGGCGAGTTCTTAGGAAACTTTCCACAGGCATTTACGCATATTGCATTTATTAGTGGTAAGTCAGAGTGAGCAGTATAGGAAACAATCCCGTTAACCAGAAAAATCGGAATACGGTGTTTGATGCTAAACATTCTCTATATTTTCTATAGCCGCGTTCAACCTGGATCGTGTTCTGAATGAGACGCGTCACTGGCATCATAATAGCCAACTCATTTATAGTAGGCAAATAAAATTATAAGACAACGAATGAGGTTAATTTATCAGCACGTAACCAATTACTGTCGTCATACCTGCAAATCAGAACTATTTCTCGGTTTGGGCAAATCTCCGGCAGGTAAGAATTTACTATAGTATTTACTCTCCTTTTCGAGACGTGATAATGTTTAAGTAAATATGCAAAGTTTATTTCGACTGTTTATCATGAACTATCGAAGAATCTTAAAATCTACATATGAATTGCAAATTGCGAATTAGGATACCCTGCATATTAATATGTGGTGAATTTCCGAAAAACCAATGAGGCTGCCCCTTTCGTTACAAACAATTTCCTATCCCGGAAGTCTTTGATAAGTAAGCATTACACATTAAACAAGCGAACTCCCACACTTCATCTCTGTGCATGCGCCTATCAGCACACTACTATGATTAATCAATTGAAGGCACTGTCCGTTAGGATTGATAATCAATTTCACTTTAAAAAAGAGTGGATTGATATGTGCCTTTAGGCTTAATTTCTGAATCGAATTATCTCGGGTTTTCCAGTTAAGATATAACAATATAAGTAAGTATAGTAAGTAATCCTAATAATTATAATGCAGTGCATGCTTTTTGGCTTTTATTTACGTGCATAGGGGTGGGAACCCGTATCATTAGTTTTACGAGTATGCTTATTGACTGGTCATGGATGTATTGTATGTGACTTGAATAAAAATACAAAAATTGGCATCAATTTTACAACTTTAGTGTTAATATATGGATACAACTAAGTCACCAAGTATCGCATTATATCTGATAATGAAACAATGCCCTTTAGCTTCTTCTCTGAGTCCACTACGACAAGACGATATACAGGCTTTGCTCGTATCAGGTCAAATATAGAATGTAAATTATCATTCAAAGTGCATGTATGTACACCCGGAAAATCCTATAAATATTTTGTTAATCAGAGAAAATCCCAAGTTTAAATAATCGATGCAATCAACAATATTCTCTTACCTCTGTTCGCTTTAGCATTGCCTCTCCAACTGGTAGATTAAGTCCATAGTATGCCCCCGAACGGATTAATGTCTGCAAACCGAGTCATTCGTTCAGAAGATGAGTCTTAATGGAAAAACAAACAAACAAACTCCAGAAAATTTGTCTTACCATTACATCCACTGTTTCATAAACATTTATTACCACACCTAATAATACCGTAGATAGAATAATTACTCAACTCTGTCCGGAAAATTGAAAATTATGTTGGACAGACAATCATTAAAGACCAATTACCATGCTCGTCCAATATTGGTACAGATGATATTCGTTTTTCTACAAACATACTGATTACGTCAATTACTGTAGTTGACAGCCTGGCTGTTGCAAGATTTTCGTAGACTCCAATCTTAATTTCCGATAACGGTTTACGTAAGAGCTTGATCTCTGTGCACTAGAAGTACATACCATAAATGAGTCACGCTATATAACAAGTAAAACAATAATAGTGTTTGAAACGTGTCGTATATCAACTGATGAGTCTTTTCGACTTGCTTCATCATTCTATTCACTAAACAGACCATCTAAACCGGTCTGCTCCCAACGCTTTCATGCCTGGCTCGCCAAGAGCAACTTACATTTACGGCTATAAATTTTAGAATTCGATACTGCGTAAGTACAGATACAATCATTTCTTGCCCAGTGTCTGAATCGACGTCCACTAATGGTAATCTATGAGCACGTGCCTCGACCAACAGCTTGCATGCTTCATACAACGACTTGAGCGGATGTATAGAAAGCATTTGAGGTGGAGGTAGACCAATTTTCCTTTCAATCTCTGTAAATGCAAACCGCCCTTGTTTAGAAAACTGAATTCATCATTCCCGTTTGATTACAGTGTTAAAATAGGTTTACCTCTGAATTGTTGTATCTGACACTGTTCTATTTCCTCCAACGCAGCAGAGTATGAAGAACGCTCGTAATAGTATTGTATCAAGTTTAAGAAATCGGAGACCGTCAGCATGCCAGCAAACTTCTGCCTTATCGAGTCCCATAATGGTGCAGAAACTATTCCTGTTCAATATAAAATTCATACACAGCATTGCATCAAACACACCCAGCCGTGTAATGAAGTAGCTGTATGAGAAAACATCGACGGCAACAAGTATTTAGTTCCCCCCTCCCGTTGATAAACTTACCAAATAAAGAGAGAGTCAAAAATGCGCTTACCATTTTGCATTAGTGCTGTCAATGCCTTTTTAACGAGTAGTGAGGTGTCAAGCACTATGATCCTATAGCTGACAGGTAAGACATCGTATGAGGAATGCTGCTTTAAGAATGCACAGACTCGACTACGCGGAGTAGGTCGAGAGTCACCCTGCTCGGCGTATATGTCAGTTTCCTCCTCTAAACTGTCTGTAGTTTTAGATTCATCAAAGGATATCGAATCAGCCATTGTTTGTTTAGAACACGTTGAATCCTTTATCATAAAAGTCACTCGCGATAGTAGTATCATTTATTCTATTTTTCAATTGGCACACGTGATGATACCAGTTTTTGTATTTCTGGTAGTAGATAAAGATAGAATCAAAATGCATAGCATTGATTTTATTACCGGTTAATTAAACTATTTTATTTACTCGGTCGTCCGCAATCAATACGATACGCACAGTCAGTTAGAAGTGGTTGTTTGGGTAATGTCTTTCTCGGAATCGCGCGGGCATGTAAAATCTATATAGCCAAGATAATCAACTAAACCAGCTTACGAAATCAAGGCTAAAGGCCAAGATTGAATAGCCTTTAATACGTGCAATGAACTAATCAGTGTTGCTTTATCGAACAAGACTCAATGCTATATGGATGGTGGTTAAAATGTCTTATTGCTATAGAAAAAGCTAAAGCGAATAATATGATGCACATGACCAATCAAAAACACTTTTGCCCGCCCATTATCACTTCATCATGTCACATGAATAAAAAAGAAACTTTTCATCTTGCATGTTAGAAACTGGGAAAGATGTCTAACAGTCGCAAAACCGAGAATATCTTGTCAGTCGTCCACGCCGAAGAGGCTGCTGAAGAAGAGCAAGTCGACGAAGAACCGCAAGATTCTAGACCAATAATAGAGGAAGGTTGGTTGAGTATAGCTTTGAGATATGAGACATTCATATTAGTATGCATGTTTGCTCGATGTACATTCGTTCGTCCTTGACACTGGCTGAAACGTTTCATGACTGTTATTTAATTGCGATATGGTATACGATTTGTCAATCGACAATTTATACTTGAAGAATGTGGTGAGACTGTTCAATGTAAGCCGTTGAAGGCTCATTTAGACGAGTGTACTCGGCGTGTAGAAGCTGGAAACACAGACGAGAACTGTAGCGTATCTTTTGACATTGCGTTAGGTGGTTTATTACTAAAGATTAGTATATGGTGAATGCTAATGATATCCATGTATTTTGCAGGCGTTGAGGAATTGTTCCACTTTATGCACTGTGTTAACGATTGCGTAAGTATTTTCATGATATTCGTTATGCATGGAATTCGTACGTAGAATTATAATACTTGGTTGTTATAATACATGATTATATACGCCGCCTTTACTACCTCTACCAATAGACTGCACCAAAGCTATTCGCACAGCTCAAGTAGTCACAAACGACGCAGTTAAAAAATAAAGCCCATCTGCAAGGTGATATTCTCAGATTGTCCGGTAGCAAATGCAATGTTTGCAGAAGAGATATGGGTTTACTTTACTTAAAGGACAATAAAGTATTTCTGGCTCAATCAGCCTACCAGCAAGGAGGTTATAAATGTGCGAGATTATTATATATTCACCTATAATAAAAGGAACGTTTAATAACGTTCATATTTGTAATTCGACGTACTTTTCTCAATTCAACGCTATTCAGTTCGATGCAAGCCTGTGGAACGCAGGCGTCCAAGGCTAAACACAACTGGCCGCGTTTTAGTCAGCTGCAGACTGTGCGACCGGCTGAGACAGAATGGGTCAAAAGCCCACTAATATTGATTACTTTTATGTACACCCGACACTTTAAATTTTTAATAATATAAACATACCTTGGGTGGATGAATTGTCCTTTTCGATCCCCATTTCAGTCTTTGTTATTGTTGCGTCTCTGTAACTGACCCATTGTCAAAATTCTTGTGCCAGCTGTGTGCCACTCTAATGCTCACTTTTAAACCCTTTTTTATATTTGATTATCGTTATTCCGAAAACTTTGACAAAGTAGTGATTTGTATGGAGAATGTAATAAGGAAATTTATATGTATATGGGTGTGTGCAACGTATGTCGGGATTAAATTGTCAGACGCGGTGTTAGTTGGTATTTTATTAGTAAGAGTTGTAACAGTAATTTGGTATTTAATATTAATACGAACACAGGAATAACATATAAGATGTGTGGTACAACCTGCGACAATTATGCTTCCTATTACTATTGTTTTGTTATTCATTAGCCAGTCATAAGTCGTTGACAGATATGACAGTAAAAACGTGTACTGTTTTTGTTAACCACGAGTAAGACACAATCCAAATAGCGTGATTATTACTATTATTTGTGAGATAAGATCGTTTGCTAATTTCAGACGTTTTAATAAAGAATGTATCAATGATTTATATTGTTCTAAGGTAATGCAAGCTTCTTTCTCAAGATCGAAACAAAGTCTGGTTGAAAGTGATAATGAATAATAATTTTAGTTGCAAACAAAAAAACCCCACATTTATGTGCGAAAGCAATAATCGATCTACTGATGTTGCCATACCGAGAATAAAGGTTTTGCTAAACACCTGTGACAAAGCCCATAAACTGAACCCATTTTACGATTTATTTTCTTTGGAAGTTTCGATTAGGCAAGAGAATAAATTCGAGTTCGTTATGCTATAGTTTATAGCATACCTAATTTCAATAGTTCCCGATGACGTTGACAACATACATGGGAGGATAGGCAATAGGCAAAGTAACGAAAAATGTCGCGAGAGCAGGAGATTGAATAAACCAATTAAAAATCAATTGTTACGAGAATCTCTACATTCAATATATACCATATTAAACGATGTTAAATAGAGAGACTAGAGCTCTTTTTGATCATTGATATTTGGCAATGTGATAGAAATAAAAATATATGTCATATGAAAACAACTAGGAGTACAATTATTGAGCAACGCCCATGGTCAATTAAAGTGTGTGTTATTCTAAGAGTGGAAAAGCAGAATAATAAAAAGTACAAAACTAACTATTATCCTTTCAATAAATTTTCTACTTACATCCCTAATCCATTCTTTTAAATTTTCATTTCACATTCAACTCATACTAGAAAAAAAAAAACAAAACAAAAATGATGGATTATTTGACAATAAAATAATGATTGAATTCGCATGCTTCGGGAATAAAAGAATGAGTGAGGTTGTTTCTTTTCTCCCCCCATGGGAAAATTTACACGACAGGTCTAATTTTGTTAAATCGACATTGGTCTGCGTTCGTTTGCGTTCGTTTGCGTTCGTTTGCGTTCACAGGATAACACAGCAGCATCCACTGTCATCATCTCTGGCCGAAAATTCAGTACCATTTCCAGGCCCGTTCAGAGTCTGACGACCGGGCGCATACTGCTGATCCTTGTTATAACGCCTGATTTCACGGACAAGATTGTAGAAGGCTTCATCGACATTAATCCGCTGCTTGGCAGAAGTTTCGATGAATCGGCAACCGAAATGCTTCGCAAGTTCTCGTCCCTCTGCGGTTGGAATAATCGATAAAAAGGGCGCTCGCTTATTATCTAGTATCGTAGACATTAAATCCTTTATCATACACTGTAGAAGCTTTTACTAACCATGTCCAGATACTTGTCTCTCCATCTCCAAATCGCATTTGTTAGCAACAACAATTATGGGGAAATAGTCCTTATCTTTTACTCGAAGAATCTGCTGATGAAAGGCAGTAATTTCTTCAAAAGAATTACGGGATGTAATAGAGTATACGAGAAGGAATCCTTCACCTGTGCGCATATATTGCTCACGCATAGCACTGTATTCCTCTTGACCAGCAGTGTCTAAAACATCCAGCAACGCGACCTCGTCATCAATAATACACTGTTTCCGGTACGAGTCTGCGGAAAACACGTGTGGATAGCGATAATTAGTATATATTGATATGTAACGGATAAGCGGCGCAGCAATAAGCTTTTTGACTCTAAATCATTGAAACCCAAGTTCTGTAACAATTCAACCCATCCATTAACTTTGAATTCATTCCCTCCCGCATACCTTCTATAGTAGGATCATATTCGTCAATGAAATGCGATTGAATAAACTGAATTGTCAAAGCGGATTTGCCAACACCTAAGCGATAGCAATAAAATTAACTTAGACAAGAGTGCGCTGGGAACGACTATTTATTTTGCAGAACCAGTTATTGCATAAGGTGCGAGTGGGAGATGACGGAGGTAAGAAAGATGAGTAATACCGACTCATCCGACAACCATTTCCGACTCCTGCCAGACTACCTTGAGATGGTCTAGATGCAAGACACGATCACAAGGATAAACATACCGCCACCACCGACAACGACAAGTTTATATTCCCTTAGAAATTGGGCTTTGGACATAATGACTAATTAATCAGACGACTAGTTGTGTTATAAAAAATTTTGCCCCTCTATGAAGTTTAACAGGGTAGTAATGGAAGTCAGTAGGGATGTATGCAAAAGAGAGAATATTAAAGAGACTGAAGAGAATATAGGTAGGAGGGGGGGCAAATAGTATTAGTCTGAATTTGGCTCTGAAGAAGTGTTGCAAAGAGTCCCGACAAAGGGACAAATTTATCTGTGTGCGCTTCAGAATTTCAAAATGGTAAACCAATCCAAAGGTTACGACTATCGTGACGTAGAATGTTGTACACAAGTCGGCGTGCATAAAGGAGTTTTCCAGCAGATTGTTTTCATCTTCTTGATTCAATCTCTTGGTGCTGATTCATTGATTTTCTGTTTGATATTTCGCGGGTATTTAGAAAGTACGCTTTGATACTACGTATATTACTATTGCTTGCGATAGTGCTAAGTATTGTATATTGTTCTAACATAGTAAAGATATGAGTGAAACCATACGGTCAGTTCGAATTCGCGACACTGCCAGGCGAAGCAGCCCTAAAACTCATGTTGTGTACGAAATTGAAATTCGTGCAGCAGTAAGAACTTGGACTATATGGAAGAGGTACAGCGAGTTTGAAGACCTCTATAAGAAGTTCATACGCTTATTTCCAAACCATACTCCACCTGTGGATTTACCGGCAAAGCACTTTCTACAGTCTACTCTTGGTAGCCCCGTTTTAATTGAGGAGAGAAAGAGAGGGTTAGAAGAATTTCTTCAAAATATTTTAAGTGATCAAGATGATAGATGGAGAGAAACTGACGAGTGGAAGGAATTCTTGGCAATTCCCACTGGGAAACCACTCGACGCGTTATCAATGTACACTTCCGAGAGCTGGCTGGACGGATTTAATCAGGCACAGGCCATAGCTAAAGATATTCGTTCTCTTATCAATCGTCGACAGACTCATATTGGACATAGTGAAGTTGCGGCATCTCACAATTGCAGCTTACAAGCCAAGAAATCTTTAACTTTATTAAACTCTCGAGTGGCATCTCTTGAAGCTGGTCTCCAGGGATTGGCTAAAGGATCGGGCAGGGATGGTTTAATGATGTCCGAGGGCGAACTCAGAAGACGTACTGATATGATTAATGATTTGAAGGACGAGAAGGACACTTTGCAGAAACTTGTTCTAGCCAGTAGACCGGATATTCACAATTTATCTTCGGCTAGTTCGGTCGATCGTAACGCTTTGCTCCGTCAACCAGTAAGACAACGCTCGTCTCCTCAGTTGGGCCGCACTAATGGTAATGGACCTGCAGCAAATTCCGTGACTGGTGCCGTTAAGCCAACGTCGCGACGCGTGTTTGGTAATGTCAGTGCAACGCCGCAAGAAACTGAACAAACCCGTGGATTGGATAACCAGGGCTTGGTCAAGTTACAGCAGAGCGCAATGATCAATCAGGATGCTCATGTTGAGCAATTTAGCGCTATTTTGAATCGCCAGAAACATATTGGAATGGCCATTAGTCAAGAATTGGAGGTTCAGAATAATATGCTGCAAGAGCTAGATGAACAGGTAGACAGGACGACGGGCAAATTAAAGCATGTTTCGAAGAAGATTAGCTCTATCAAATGAACTGCGATATGAAAGATGACGCTGAAGAATGATTGCGCGAACCAATCAAAGAGGATAATATAAACATATATAAGCAGCTCCTGGGGGTGTTTCTTTATCTTGTTGTGATAGAATTCATTTAATTAGATTTGTTGGAGAATACATATATATATATTCGTTTCTTGTATGATTATAAGTTTTGCTGGCGTAGGTATACATGTTCTTTCTTTTTTTTTTTTTTTGAATATGTTATCAGTACAATATCAATAGATTGGGCGGGGCTAGCATATGTTTTTGTATACTGAGCCAAAATATGGCTTCTATTTTGTAAGAATGTATATTTGCTTTATTATGAATGAACAGGTTAGGTTGTATATCGATATATGCAAAAGGGGAAATTGGACACTTGCAAGCATGATGATCAACACTGTCGTTTCTAATAATAATAATAATCTTATTATTATGGTTGAAATGTAAGACCGATCTACAGTTTAGGTCCTGCTCCGGTAGAGAATTTAAGCGTTCGCGTTAATATTTGTCCGCATACACTTGTCAAGCAACACAAGCTTTTTAGCGAAAGTGTTGCGGTTTTAAATTTGTACGGACGACAAATTGGTTTTACAGCTCTTGAAATAAGCTTAGAATCAACGTAGTACTGAGCTTATACGGGTTAATACTACAATACTAGGTGATACCAACAAAAGCAGACAATAACAATGGTGAGAAAGCGGTTATTGACAATACCTTTTGGTAAGTTCCATTGTACCATCTTAAATCTTTAGAGTTTTTTTGCTTATTCTGTAATTCTGCGTATAATGACGTCGATATTAATATCTGTTTGTCCAATAAGAATAACCCACTATTTAAGTATCCGTACAACAGCTTAAAAGTTCATTACCATGCTATTTACTTGGAGTTTTGCGTTCTTTTATTGTCCATGCTATTTACTTGGCCTAGCTCAGCTCGTAGTCATTCAGAGTGAAAATTGTAAACAATTGTATATTTTACCTGTACAGGTTCAATGTTATTATGCCTTTTGAGCAATTCGATTCTCGTTACCTATCCACCAAAGGCTTCATCAACCAAGGATTATTTTCTCTACATATTTGAAATATAACACTTGTCTAGTCATTGCAGCATATTTTACTTGAGCTTTCTGTTACGTATGAACCCGAATGCTTCATCTCTCTTACTCGAGGGGGAGGGGAGGTTATGAAACTGTGTTGATTGTACGCGTTATTATCAAATGCAATTTGGGTTATTATTCTCCACTATTACTATACTGACCGCTTACGTATTCGATTACGAATTCGAAAGTGTAATGACAATGATACAACAGGCTGTTTTTATCCAGTTTACATGCGAACAAGTTTCTGCTCGATCAATAATCGAGATGATGGTTGTTTATTAATATTAAGCACATGGTATATCGGCTAATTGTCCAAAGATGTTTTAAAATGGTTTAAAATGGCTAAAAAAGGCAAGTCAAAACATAAATAATCGTGAAATTAAGAAACAAAAATAAAGCACGTGATAATAAAAACCAACCAAGGCTGTTGAGAAGCCTAACCAGAAAGGTCCTTGAACGATACAAAGCAATTCAAATACGATGTTCTTCAAAGGCTGCAAACCTTACGGTCAGCTGCACTTCCTCCCGTTACTTTATAGTTTGGTCCATGCAGAATCAAATGCAGCAATTAATGAATGGTGCTCTTTTATGCATAATAATAATGTTCTATCTCTACAACAACAATGCAAAAGTAGAATAGTTTAATATTACACATGAAATTAACGGTATATCATCTGCGCAGCTCTAGCAAATGCGTACGTAATAAGAGCATTAAAGAATAAAAACAAGAGATGATCATTGACCCATGTTGCCATCTCACAAACACCAAAATGCAGCTGTCTTTGTCAGTTATTCTTTGGAAAATTTGTGACGTCAATTTTCGTTTTAGTGTGTTACATCCATTTGTTCTAACTTTGGTTCTCGAGTCTTGGTGAAGCTTTTGCAATGTCCAACAAATTAGTGGAATCGCCGCCAAATCGCTCGTCTGGGCGGTCCAAGAGTAAACGAACAGAGTCACCACTCATTAGTTCCCCTCCTAAGCGTTCCCTGGATAGTCCGCCCACTCCGAAACCTCGCCGTTTAAAGCCAGATCTCGGTGTTTCAACTTCCATTCCTAGAACTCCGCAAAAGTCGGAATCAGTATGGGATATAGTAGACGCCGTCTCCCTAGCGTCGTCACCAACAAATGGATCACCAAGTCCACGACGCCAAAATCTAATAGCTCGTATGACTGGTCCTTCTCTGCCTAAATTAAACGAAGGCGTCTCTCGTTCGAATACTTGGCATCCGTCGATAACGTCTCCGACAAAATCACCACCACGTAGACGATTATCTGCTGGGATCCATAGCGACTACTATACCTCGCTCATTGAAGCTGAATTAGCAAAGCTTGATACTTCTCCGTGTTCGTTGATTGCATCGTCTTCTACAACACCAATGCGCAGGGAGCAGAGTTTGTATGAAGATGTTACGGATCCTGACTCTTTAATGTCCCCGGAAAACGACATATGTAACCCCTTGGATACTTCGCCCAGCCCTAGTCGACGAGGAGTGAGATATACGTACGGAAAGAGCAGAACTATTGCAACACACGATGATTCACCAAAGGCAGATGCATCAAAAAAAGAGAGATCCATATTTGATGTTGGTGAGAACGACACGGTTAGTACTTTTGCGTACGTCGAGTCGCCATCTTCAATCGCAGACATAACATAAAAGATATTATCATGTAAAAGAGATTAATTGTTGAATAGACACTTTCTAATGCTGCTTAATTTGTTGATACTACAGGTACCCAAGAAGAAGGATGTGAGGAGTAGACAAGAACTTCGAGAAGCCGGAGAAAATAAATTATTTAATGATGAAATGGAATATATAACAGAAGGCCTAGGCAAGAAACAACCATTGAATGTACAGCGAATTAGGTATTGGAGGATAAAGTTTATTGTTGATAATATTATTTATTTTTGCTAAATATAATAACATGAGTAATAACTGCAATCATAATAGTAATTATTATAATAATTGCAATCTTTCGTCAACGACAGTGCAATTACTCTTGCAAGGAAATTACTTAAACCTAAATTTATTCAGAGGGCTAAGTCACACAATTGGATTCCACGGATATACGATGCCTTCCGACGTCACCAAGATTCGGTAATTTATCCAATATCAATATAAGCACTCTATTAGCAATACATTTCTCGTGTATTAATGCTTGCTTTTCCCCCACCTCTTATTGTCAGTTTGTGCAGTGTTGTTTTGCTTTCGTAATATGCTTTCTTGTAAAAGAGAAACAGTTCATCGATTATCTGATCGGAAAGCCTGACTTCTTGAAATTACTTGTTGGGTTCCTCGATATCACGTCAGATCCACTAATAACAACCGATGCGGCTATAAAAAGATCTGAAAAATCATTGGTTAGTCAGGCTGTTTCTACTATATGATATATAGCGTATCATCGCATTAACGCTAATTATGTCTTCATTTCTTCATTATAGTTTCTGGAGATTAAAGAGCTCGTCGGTCAAATGGATGAAGTCACGGAAAAGACTCAGGTTGACACCTCACGAGATTTGATTGTTAATATTCCTATTTAACTATCGCGTGACCAAGCGCTAATTTTTTATTGCCGTCGATTGTATCAGATTTCGCTCAAGTTTCTGTCATTAAACGTCATGTCGATACTAGTATCAGCTAAAACACGTTATGAAGATACAATTAAGACTCGATTGCGAGTAACTGGTGGATTAACAGCCGTCGTTCGTCTACTCAAAGCAGAACTCTCTCCCATCAAGCATCTTTTGTCAAGTGTACAGAAGGGCAAAGTAAGTAAAAGGAGCGCACAGGATAAATGGTTTACTCATTGTTTATATAACTCGTCTTTAAGGTCTGATCAAGTACAAAATTTTTTTTCGCGACAGTTATCTTTATCCAATCCAGATGCAACTCTAAATCTTGAGAGAATCGAACAGTGTTTAAAAATACTTGAAAAATTGACAAGCTTTTGTCCAGAAAATCAGCTCCATATAGTGAAAAACGAGGAAGAATTGTTCCCTTTGATGCTCGAATTCCTGCTTTATTGTCAGGTTGAGGCCTGCAGCAGGGACAGCTATGAGGCATCCTTAGGTAAAAGATTGGTTTTTGAATACGTGAATAATGCATGATATCGAATTTTTGTTGTGGCTGTTATATTCATTGCTTATCGCGTTCACTAGCTATGGAATGTCTCCTAGGAAGTCTCCGAGTTTTAATTAATCTCACAAATGACAACCGGGCTTGTTGCTGTTATGTGGGTCGACCTCCTGGGATGTCTGTGCTCATAAGACTTGCCATTGTTGGACAGATCCCTTCTTCATCACCGCCGCTGCCATCGCCGTCGTCACCAATCGAAAAAGGGCCAGAGGTCGAGCGTCCATCAATAACAGATGCTAAAGAAAACAACGTTGAACAAGATGCGAAAGAGGCTGTCGAGGCAGTGAAGTTTGATGTCTTACTGTTGAGTCTAGGGTTGTTGATTAATCTTGTGGAGATGGATGCTGGTAATCAGGATGCTCTAAGAGGAATTGGTAAGAAACTAGAAGTATCATATAGCGTTATATGTAAAATGTTTGTAACTTAACTTCATGGCTCTTCAATTATTAGAACAAAGTTCTAGTTGCCCAGGCTCTTACACATGTCTCAGAGGCTGTACTTGCTCTTCGAGAGAATCAGCCGTTTCATGTCTAGTGGATTTATACAATTATCAGTTGGAGAGAGAAACCAACCAGGTATGATTACAGCTGACTATTGCGATGCACTTCATTAATTATGCGTGTAACATAGCGTCTCATGAAACATTATCTGTTTTCACAGACTGATAATAACATAGTAGCCGCGTATATGGCTGTTCTTCTTGGTCTCCTAATCAAGAACAATAAATCCAATCAAGATGTTATACTAAGCCGACTTCCCAACCATTCGGTAGGCTCACTTATTGCACTGATACAAGAGTTTGCACAATTCAATGAAGTCATTGGAGAAGAGGCGTCAGCTAACGGACATGTAGCCAGTGGACAAATGTTGATGAGTGCTGGTGAGCTAGCATTAAAGACAAATGATTTGCATATCTCGGTAGATAAACAGAATCAGCGCGGGAGGAGTATTGGTGATTCCTTCCTGGAGATAGTTGATATACTGAAACAATTGGAAATAGAACAGATGGGGTTCGGTTAGGAGACTATAGTAAATTGTTTATAAGACACAGGGTGGTAGACATACATTGGCAGCAGATTCAAGATAAATTATTGTTAATTGTAGGTGATTATTTGTATACTAGAATTGCAATGCAAGTTTTCATCAAGTATAGTTAGCAAACTAATTTAGCTGCTGGATAGTCGCTGATAAAAGATTGAAAGCTTGTATGTTTGGTGTTTATCAGCAATAAGTTTGTAAAATAATAATAAATATGTGATTTTATTTTTTTTTAGTTCGCAGTACTGTAATACAGTGTGTTAAGAAAAAAAAACAAAAAAAAAAAAAACTGTATATTCAACAATTATAATTAAACAAATCTATGTTTGTTTGAAAGCTTATTAGTTACTTTATTTAATATTAGAATTTTAGTGTCAAAATTGATTCGCATCTGTTTTTCATGGAGAGACTGAATTATTTCTCGAGGGATTGCCATAAATTCCAGTATTTTGCGGCATAGCTTCAATTGGGTTAGTGTCAGGACGGTTGGATGGCCAGTCAATTAAATGGATCGAATTTCCAGCGATGAATTCCTTAGCAATACGTTTGGATTGTCCCGTTGCAAACAAACGCCAGCTCCTCTCATACATTCAGGTAGAAGTTGGGTTTGTAATATTCTCACATAAAATTGACCATCCATAGTGTTATTTAAAATCATAATAACCGGTAATAGATAATATGTTTTTATCGGTTTGTCATTGTAAAGAACAAAAAATATCCCGCCCCGCCGCGGCCGTTGTTGCTGTCGGGTTTGCAATACAGTCGTACCCCTCTATAGTCACCCCCTCTATAAGCACACATATAAAAAACCTCTTTATAAGCACACCATGTTGAGAACCAATTACTATTAGACTTATAGAAAAAACTCTCTATATAGTCACAACCTCTTATAGCACACTTCCAGCAAAAGTTGCATTGTTCCCGACAGCGTGACTATAGAGGGGTACGACTGTATTCTCACATAAAATGGACCATCCATAATGTTTATAAAATATCAATGAACGACTTTATTAGCCATTTCACCGACAATCATTTCCCCGACAATAACAAATATACGTGTATTCCCCAACATTATTTCCTTTCTCGGTAGTTGATTGTCGGGCCGGACTGGTACCACACACCAGCAACGCAGTGTTCAGTGTTCAGAGTGTTCCAATTACTTTCGATTCCTTTATTGTAAATATTTCTAGTTCTTTATACTCTCAAAATGCATTATTGATGATTCATTCCCTGGTAAATTATCGGTATAGTAGTAAAACCTATCTAATCCCTATCTCTATTAAGAATAATCGCGATTATTGCCGTGGCGACTGCGATAATTAATTGTTGCGCCACCATTGTGACCCAGCCGGTAGACTATCGAACTATCCACCGATAGAGAACCGAGATTGTACTCGCGGACGGATTAATTATCGAGAATTAGTGTCTAAGTAGGAAAACTAGTTCAAAGGTCACTAACTATTTAACTACTAGTAAAAGCCGCTAAATTCCTAGTGCCGACAATTGATTGCTCTCCCGCAGTTGTTGGCACGACAGTAACTTTCGAATGGGTCTATCTCCAATTTAGTGCCACCTCCGAATCTTGTTTCGAAAGATGTTGTTTTATGCGCGTTACGTTTTATGACGGTTCGGTCCCATTTGTCATTCACATGCGCCTGTGCCCATCTCAACATGTCGTTCTGTGAATATCGGCACTCTCTTATAATCCCAAATAGTAACATATTTTCCATTTTTGCAACAAGTTGTCTGGTTGAAATAACATTATTATGCCGTATATTCTGTCCACGCGAGATTGTTTTGGGTTTGCGTCCGTTTCCTCGCTTATGCTCAGCGGTAACCCATTTCTCTAAGTTTGAGATTACGCTCGACAGTACGAAGCGGAATATTTGTTATATCATGTATTACTATTCTGGTCCAAGTCAGAATTTAGACCAATCGTAATATTTTATTATTCTTTGCTCAATGAACTACATCAATTTTTATCACTATTTCAACACACTCCAACGATGGAATTTTATAAGCAGGTAGGGCACAATTTTTGAGTTGTGAAAATCGAGGCGTCACTTTCCTGCTTACGGTCGGGCGATTATCTTTCGCGTAGGGACCGGAGATGGTATGGTAGGGGACACAAGTACGCATCAATTTTCAAGGGGAAAAATCATTACTAAAAATGTCAATGATCAACTATATTAATTTTACTCAAAAATCGTTTCAGGAAACCGTTCTATGACTCTTATATTTTTTAATGGCAAATTCTGCCTGTCGTCCTTCCAATCCCTTCCTATAGCAATCCATAAATTGTTTGGACCTTAGTGCATATTTTCGTAGAAAAATAGAATCAAATGCAGATGGAAGAGTTTCCTTTAAACCGTTCCAAGTGTCAATGTTGTGTACAGTATATCGTTTAGCAGCGCCCCAATATTGCTCAATGAAATTTAACTCAGGATAAAAGATAACTTTGTGGCCTACGCTCTCGATTACCTCTTGGAGTAGCGGTTTGTTAGCTTTGAAATCTTCTTGCACTGCACGCGCACCACAATCATCATTCGTTACAATCGTTTTTTCACCACAGAATAGTTTAATCTATTTTTATACACATCAAATTCACTACTCTCATCTTCAATCGTAAAATATTAATAAAAACATTGTCGGTTATGGCATTATTACAAGGAATCTGCTGGTTTTCGCAAGCTCACGACAGTGTTGAGTGCGTTATGTGGGTCTACCCATTATTAAAGAGCGAAAATTTTTCGTTTTAGAGATCATATTCAAAGTTCGTGTGACAAAAAATTCCATTTTGTTAAGGCCTTAAGAAATGGGCCTAATTTAAGATGAATTTTACCAGAAAAGGCTGTTTCAAATTTCTGCTCACTATATAAATTAACTAAACTTTGAACAGTT